>VDFB02171314.1:0-67371 GCA_007258455.2 Sequoia sempervirens | reverse complement strand
AGGGGGGGAGGGAGAGGGGAAGAAATGGAGAGAGAGAGAGGCAAAGGGAGAGGGTGAGAGAGAGGGAGAGGGAGAGGGGGAGAGATATAATATTTAAATATCTTATATATTAGTAATATATATATATATATATATATATATAAACTAAAATATAGAAATTTAATATTTAAACATATTATACAAAATAATATAATATCTTATATATTATATAGTTTTGTAAGAGATTATATCTTAAATTATAAATAATATTATATATTTTAAACTAGATATATTAACATAAACTATAAACTATAAACTATTTAAAAATAATATATAAACCAAATCATATATTCTAAACTAAATATATTAAAATAAACTATAAACTACAAATATATTGCATATGTTATAAAGTCTTGACATTATTTAAAATGCTATGTTAACAGATCGGATATCCGATTCAAATCGGATATCCGATTTAAATCCGATATCCGATATGTCTGACACAAAATTCATTGCCTAGGGAATAGGCTCAGGTTTGCTTTGGTATTTGGTTAGGAGATGCCAATCCTAAAAAGTCAACATAAAAAGCGTGTTTAACAGCTTACCTTGTTTTTCCAGACTTCGCCCATGTGGCTGACGACTTTATTTTTAGCCAAAATTGATAAAATGAAAAGGTTTGTAGAGGATTCTCATCTTTGCCAATATAAAATTATGCTCACTTTGAATTTAATAGATTATTATTATTTATTTTCTACCTTTCAGAATTATGACAAAAGTCCCGGATTGATAGGTCGATTGTAAAACATTTATAAATCTCAAATCCAAAGATCATATTTTTGAATCCAAAACATATGCCACATTCCCATGCTTTGCATACTATAGGATTAAAAGAAAAATTGAATTCCATGAAATTTTGACCGCTACGGTGGCCTATTACACGAAGTTTTGTTTTTAAAAAGTTGTAATAAAAAATTCATAATTAATTATTATTTATTACGGAAAAAATTACAAAAAATATAAGGCCACATCCCACATGAGTCCCCACTTACATCTAAAATCTTTATAAGAAAATATTATCATTTTATTATGGTTAGGTGGCCGCATTTACACCTACTTTAATTTTTCCTCGAAATTTAAGCACACGCATTAAAATTTAAATTTTCACCAACAGATTTCCGTTTAAAAAATAAAACCTAGTAGTTTAGAAACTACATTCAATTTCCCACAGAATCTATTCTTACATGTTTTTGAAATAATATAGATAACTTATTCAAATTTTTACATCAAGTTGCCTAACTCTAATTGTTCTAAATTTTCATTGCCACTTAAGGGCTTGTTTGGCATACCATGATCCTGTACATACCCATATGTCAATCAGTACAAAATTCCCATTGGGCTATCAAAAATGAGCCCATAAAGGATAAAAAGTATGTATCATCTCGATCAAGCTCGATCCCTATGAATGTTGCCCTTGCCCCTGTCATCGTGACCCTTTGGTGGTCTTTGGCTGGCCCGCTCTGAATACTCTAGGACCCACTCTGCTCTAGGTACGGCCTCGTGATAGGACCGCCAATAATACTCTGCCTCTCGAATAGCATCCCTGTAGGATTGCATTGGCACTGCACCCTGGGAGGAGGAGGCTGTTATACTATCTATCTACTGTCTACGACCTAGCTCTATGGCTACTTGTACCTCTGTGGCCTATCTCTACTGCACGGCCTAATCCCTCTTAGCCCTGAGTTACTCTCTCTCAACTCTCACCTGATCTCTCTTTGTTGTCACCGCCTGAACCTGGGCCTGCAGCTGTGCAATCAGGGTGTCCCGTGTGTCTGCCTGTCCTTGTGGCTACACCCGAGGCTGATCCTCATCTCGTGGTGGCTCCTACTGCTGATCTTGCATATTTACATCTTCGTGACCTGGCGGAACTAGGGGCACAACTGGTGGATCCTATCGAATATCAACCCTCGATCCTCGCCCTTGTCCTCTCCCTCTACCTTTGACTCTGCACAAATCTGGATCCTCACCTAGAATGGTCAATTGAAGTGGAGGTCATAACCAATCTCTGTAAGCCTGAGTGGTGCCTGGATCTACTAGGCCCTGATCATAAGCCCACAATCAGGCTACCAAGTGCCTAAAACTGTCAACTGCATCAAAGGTAGGAATGCAATGTCCCCATGACACTTGTGTCATGCTGCGAGCAAAGACGGTTACATAGCCATCATCAAGCCAATACTGCGGCTCTCCAAACTAACGTTGCACGCGCCTAGGCAGGCACCTCTCGATCATCGTATGCTCCTGCCCCTACATGTATTGATCTTGGAGGCAATAAAAGAGCTGATCAGCATCGTCGACCCATCTAGGCTGACCAAGGTATGGATGCCAAGTGAAAACTAGCATCTCGTCCAGGACCCACCTCCAATAGGGGATACCGTGCTCACTAGTGTGTGTAAAGGACACACTACCTCTGTATCATGCCATGAGGGCATTGTCTGCCCCCATCGAAACTAGAACGACACGTGGACATAGCACAAAAATGTGCTTCCATGCCCAGATGTGAAGTAAGGTCACTCCAGCCCCCAACGCTCTGCCGTCCGTATAGACATACTCGTGTAGGTCCCTATAAAGCGAAGCTAAGAGAATAGGCCCCCATGCGAAGTGAACTGGCCTGTCTCAGACCATCCACTCCCAGCAATACCCCCAGCCGGGAATGAAATATCGCCTTCGTCGGTCTGGGGCAACGAGACCCAAAATGATGGCTGCAACTGCCCAGCGGTAGGGAGGTGCTATAATGTTGTAGCGCTCTAGCTCAATCTGTCCCTCACAATAGATGATGTCCCATGTGGCAAGGACTCTAACGTAGGCCTCGTGTCCCTCGTCCATATCGAAGATCACCCGTCGGCCATGAATAGGCAATCATAGAATGTGCCAAATGTCCTCCAGAGTGACGGTGGCCTTGCCAGTGGGGAGATGAAATGACGATGTCTCGCTGTGCCACCTCTCAGCCAGCACTGACCACATCCCTAGGTGAGTGTGCACGGGCGACGCGTACGCAATGCGCCATAATCCCACAACTCCCAGTCGATCCTGGTCCTTGTCACTCAGGTCCCATAAGATGCTATCCAAATCTCGCGACCGGTGCTCCCGAGGGTAGAGCTCCCTCACTGCATCCTACATCAAGAAAGGTCAACGTGTCAAAATTTTTGAAAAATTCCTGGTCAAACGCTCCACAAACGTCCCCAATGGTGTAGTTTGTGATGGTGTTGTAGTTTGATTTTACTCAAACTCTGATGCTCGAGCCCAAAAAGAGCCAAATGGCGCTACCGCGGTGCACTTTCCCTTCCAGCGTTGCAGTTTTCATGAAAAGGGCGATGCTGCGGTGCACTTTGCCAAACCAACCCGCCGAGCCCGAGCCCAGAGTCAGATTTTTTAAACTCTAAACTACATTGCTACGGAGCAAAACAACACCGCGCGAGATAGTTTAAATTTCAAGCAACGCTATATAGCGTCGCTGGAAGTGAGCCGCTCCTTTAAAGCATTAATTAAAGTAGCGTTTGAACATGTTTTTAGCCTCTTGGATCCCTTTCAGACCTTTTCAGTACTTTGTCACCTTTTTTCGTGAGATCACCCAAAAAATTAAAATTTTCATTTGATCTCTCGAGGGGGCATTATAATGGCATGTTTCCTTTCGCCACGTAGCAGTGGGGCAAGTTTGTAAATATAAAAAAAATTGGCATTGATCGAGATCATTTATTCTTTGAACCAACACAACGAGTGCATTGCTTCAAAGACGAGCAAAATGTAGACACGTAAAATATACCAATTGACATTGTGCATCTCATCCTGATTACTAACATCGTTTCTTCCTAAATCATCCCTTAGTCTAACCATTTAATCAAATTTCCCTATCTGATTAAATTTATCAATATCCATCTCTTAATTAAATAAATCATTTTGTCTAATTAAGTCACTATCTCTTGTTAATTAAATCAATTCATTTGATCTAATTATCCCTATTTAATTAAATAATCAATTTTATTTGATTAAATCTCTAAGGTCTCTCCATTAAATTAAATAAATTAAAACCTTATTTGATTTAATCTAACACTGTCCCTTTTAATTAAATAAATCAAAATCCTTATTTAATTAATCTCTTGTCATATTCCTCTCTTATTTGATTTAAAATAAATCCATAAATTTGAGTCAAATAGGTCACATCATCTAACATCTCTCATTAAATTAATTAACCCTTGATTAGTTTAATCTCATCTCATGTCCCATCCTCTAGATAATGCAAGTTGCACATGAAAATAGATTTAATTCATTTATTAAATCTCTATTTTCCTCACAAGGCATCTTTTGGAATATTCTCTCAATTTGAATTCAAAAATTCCAAGTCAACATGTACATCCAACAAGGCAATAAATTCATCTTACATGTCCTTTGCCTTGAGCCAAGTGGTATTTATTGCATTTTCCCTTCCCTCTTGGATGTCATTTCAACAAATTTGAATTTCAAAATTATGCATTTATTGGCACAAACCCCAAATCTTGCACATCCTTCATCCATTCATAGCTTGAAAAGTGGCATCATATCATTGGATGAATGTTAGTCCCACATTTCTCAAATTTGGACATTCATCCATCTTGAAATTCTATAAATGAAGAGCTCATATCCTTATTTCATCATCCACAATCTAGGAAAAGTTACCATGCTCAAATATCTTTTGAATTTCATCCATTATCATTGAGTCATAGCTAGGTTTTTGCAAATTTTAGCTTGGAGTTCTCATTCTTCTCCAACAAAGTGGATCAATCATCTTCAATACATCAAGCTTGCATCATCGGAATTGGGAAAGGGCCAATTTTCATATCAAATTGGCACCAATTCCCCCATGGGATCATGAGTTTGCACATCTAATTAGGATTTAATCTTTGTTTTATCATTTTCATTGTGTTTTTTGCTATTTTCTTTCCTAGTTTGAGGTTGTAAATGGATTTCATGGGGAATCCTTGTTTTGGCTTGCAATCACTTGTCTAACTTGTTTATTCTTGTTGTTTTGCAGGTACCAAGGTTGGGGTTCGCACACATATTAAAAAAAATTGAAAAATATATGGTACACTAGATGAGAGAATCCTCTTCAAAAGGGTATAATTTTTTTTTTGAAAATAATAAAAATATTAGTCAATATTTTATATAAAAATAAAAAACTATCAAATTCTAGTACATGTGACTTCAAAATGTTATTATGAATTTTTTCCATGCAGTAGATATTGAAGTTATGCATTTGGAAAAAAATTAGGGGAATTTTTTTAAAAAAAATTCTTGATGTCAACTCAACATCACTTTTTCCTAAAATTTTTTAGCAATTCAAAATTTGCTCTTAATTTTTTATTAAAAATATTAAAACAATATTTTAAAAATTGAAAATCTACAAGAATAAACTTATACATTTCATTAGTTTACATCATTTTGAAATTCAAAACATAAAGACCACTTTTATGTGGTTGAAGTTGAGAATTTGTGTTTGTGTTGATCGATTCCATTATAAAGTGTGACACAAGTTTGTATTTTTACCTACAATTGATGAATTAATTATGCAGTATATCAACAATCATTATTCATCACTATCCATGAGCTCAATGCATTATTATCTCACCTTTAATTTCTAAAAACCCCTTATTTCCAATTTATTATCCCTTGTCTAACTCCTTAATTACATCTAAATTAATTTTCTTTTAAATTGTTAGTATTTATTTTATTAGACTAGAGATTTATGTGAAACGAAAAATTAATTAATTTATTTAAGATAATATCAGCTAATTTCAAAATACTAATGTTAATTTTCCTACAATTCCTATTAATTGATATATATCACCATTATCATTCCATGAAACTTTCAATATGATCCTCCAAGTCTACTTTTGTTTTATGTTGCTTTTTATTTAATTTTATTGGAGATGCATTCAAACGAATGGTTCATTGAATCAAAATATAGAAAGGTGCATTTAGGAACCTAGGTTATTTATATTTTTATTTAATGAGATGTGATTATTATGCTGGACCAATTAAATTCAAATTTCTCAATTGTTAAAAATATATATTGAAGAAGATTTGTTGATTAAATTCTCTAGCTTCTGTAGGGAAATAAAATCCCTCACTTTAAGAGTAGGTTGGCTTTTGATTTGAAATTTGTGCAAATAGAAATAAACTAAAATAATTTCATTTGAGTAAAAACTGCATGCTTTGATCCACATTTCCTTTTCTTATTACATACCACTTGCCATAGATGTCATATATGTAAATATTTGGACCTATTTTGGATTTTTTGGTGTATGCAATGACTTCAAACAAACATTCAATACTCTAGTATACCATATGCTCTAGTTCATAACAGGTCTAACTTAATTCTCAAGATTTTTCCCTTAGAATAAATCGCGTATAATATAATCCCCTAAACTAGGTTGAACTTATGATTTCATCCTTTCAGTTTGAGATTATGGGAATGATTTAGTTCCTAGTTTCAAATTTTAAAATTCCTATTTGCCAAGTCCAACAATCCTTGGATATGATCATTATTCATTAATCTGAATGTCAAAAGTTTCAAATCACATGTTTAGGTTTGTTTATTTAAAGACGTCATCTTAGAATACTTTCAATGTCACAAGATCACACAGAAATTGCATCATACTCAATCAACATTATAATTATCTTACATCACCATCAATTTTCTTCAAAAATTAACAAATTGACATTTGAATCCCTCTTTTATCCTTTTTCAATATTATCAAACCAACTTAGGACTTGACTATCATCAAAGACATTTCATACTTCTCACTATACATAACAAATAACCAATAGTACTATTTAACATCATATTATTTTCACGCATATTTACACACATCAAGTGAACATTTTCTATAAGTATGAAAGAACACACATAATATTGGATGAACTCATAGAATGGATAGATGACCAATAACCAAATTGAAAATGTGATCCTATTCTAGTAAAGTTCAAATTACATTCATTAATATAAATCTCAATCATAATGTCTTTAGCAGATAAAGCCAACATCAGCCCAATTTCCAAGTAATTTCTAATCCTATCTCAATCATTTCAACACAATTCAGTCTAAAGTTTTCAATTGTCATCCTCAATTAAATTAATTCAGGGTCTAATAAACTATTAACTGTTTGTCGTTTTTAATGGCATTGTTCCCCTGCGCTAAGGTTAAGATTTTGGCATTAACTATTGAATTTTGAGGAAACCAAAGTAGATTCTAACAATTTTAAATTGCTTTTCCTATATTAGATTGGATGAAAAAGGTTGTTTTTGACAATTATGGTGGGATCCCTGATCTTCGATTGGTTTATTTAGTGGGAAAGGCAGGTGCCCTCTCATGTTCTGCCTATATGTCACGTGTTCTATCAAATTGTCAGATAATGAATGACGAGGGAACAGATAATTTTTCCTTATATGGAGTACCATCACCGATTTCGGATGGTTTTTCAGGTTGAAGTGCGTTTGTTCTTTTGATACTGCACCGACTACAAACATATTAAGCTGGCTATTCGAATCCCGACTTCCTCTGTTTTCAAGACAACTGATGGGCTAGCAGAGCTATTTAATTTTTTGTCGCTTTTATATTTAAAAAAGTAAAATTACAACTCAACAACTCTGTAAGCTATTCCTAACTCAGCTTAAATGTATTAAAAATTATTTCGTCAGAATTTTGTGCACATATTAGAATTGAAGGTCAAACGCAGCCAAATGAGAACTATCCCGGAGACTTCAAAATGCCAGTTGAGGAAGCCGTTATAGGAGGGAATATAGTTTTACTGACCTCGAGGACCGCAATAGTGCGTTGCTTGATGAGTGAACTGAATGCTCTGATTGTTGATGCAGGAAAACGTGAGCAAGTTGTAATGAGAAGATGACAAATAGTAGCTACTTCCTTTCCATTTTTTTCATATATAACAATGGCTGTTCGGGATGAAGAAAGGAAAATAAAAAAATTTATTCACTTAATTATACATCAATTTTGATAATGGAATGACTAGTATTTTTTTCTAAACAAAATCTACACATTTAGTTTTGCGCTCCCCCTAGCACGAACGGAAAGAGGTCAAAAAGGACGAGGAACGCTTGCTGGGAAGGCCACTCGTCAATCATAATAGTTTTAAAAAATATGATGAAGTTTTTTCGTCTGGGGACTTCATCTTCAGTATGAATGTTCTGCATTAATATAATGGTCTAAATTCATGAGTTCAACCGTCCAACAAGGGTTTGAATCTAGAAGGGGTATTCGCAGCTGAATTGAGATTAAAAATCAGCCATCACAACACTTAAATGTACAAGAATGAACAACTCAAACATGCTAGTGCAATGATCCAATAAAGACTCAATGCTCACAAACACAACAGCCCAGCAGCAATTTGAACTTTAATGATAATGATAACAACCCATCATTTTAACCGTCACATTATACTTTGAACAAATAATCATACATTATTTTTTAGATTCAAATTAACCATAAAATTATTTGAATGTGACCTGAATACAAATTTTTTAGGCTTTTGTTTCTTACCAATTTTTATTGGAAAAAACTGTGATATCAAATACATGAATTATCGCTTCACAGTCTACAAGTTACCCATTCAGGCAAAGTTACACATTTCAATTTCATAATCCCGTTTAAAAATACAATTCACCCACTGCTTAATCTATTCCAAATGAATAGGGGTTAATCAGTTATTATTCGTTGTACATTTTATTGGTATCATGCATGGGTATGTAAACTCTTCTCTCAACATGAACATAGTAGACAGGATTTGGGCACGGATGGTTGTGAATTCCTTCGTAAGTTATAACCAGTATTTCATCCTCCAAAGGCTTTCGCTCTACCCGTTTCTTCACACTGCATTTCTTGTCTGAACATTTATAATAGGACCTGAAAAAATTCATACTCGTTTTTAGTATTATTTCTCAATCAGCCTTTTCAAAGCGAAGCTTCCTACGTTAGAAAGATATAAATTATAAAAGAATTTACCTTGGCATGCTGCAATTTTTCATCGATTTCTCTCCATACTTGCGCCATTTGTACCCGTCGTCCAAAAGTTCTTCAGTTTTCACTTGAATTATTATTTTCTGCGTCTGGCTTGATTTCTCGTCAACATTCTTCTTGCTGCAAACAGACATTTAGCTGTTAATAAATACAGTAGAATTAATTTCTAATAGATAAAATAGTTCTATTTACCATAGTCTTAACCCTAAAGCACGTATAATTCTTACCGTTTGCTCTGGCACTGCAATATCCCATCTTCATCGTCACTTCTTACTCTCTTAAAGTTACTACTACTATGTGAGTTTCCTGGTTCATGGTGCTCAAAAATCTCACAGCCTTCATATCCTGCAGATTTCTGTGCAGGGAAAGAAGAGATCTCAATATTATCAGGAGAAGAAAGGGATTGCGAGGAATACGATGCTTGACAAGGATAGGCAAGCGGTGATTGAATGAGATCGAAAACTGAAAACTGAGTGTTGTTGTCTGGGAAACAGAAAGCTTTTTCATCTAAATTGTCAAAGACATCAAATTCCGCAGAAAAAATATCTCCACCTTCTAACAGGAAACCATTGGGAAATCCAGTAGCTGCCATGGCACTCTGAATCTATAAATAATGTTCAGCCAAAATATATGCTGCAATTGAATTCGTCTAGATGTGTGAGAGATCCAAACGCCTGCCAATGAAATTGAAATGAAATTGTGTGGCGACCCGAGGCATTTTATGGGGGAATATGATGATTGAGTGGTTGTGTAGGATGGAACTGAAAGGCTAAAAATAATAATAAAAGCACGCGTGAAGATCTTCAATAATTGACGTGAATCAGTTGAGTGATTCGCTTCCATCGTTCACACCATGCTTACAGACGAAAGTTCAAATGTCAGTTTTTAGAGTTTAGGTCAGTCCAAATAGCACATTTACGTGACTTTGCGCTTTTAATATATTTTGCTGTTACTCATAAACAGTATTGTAGAACAAGTTTCTGGATTTTACGGTGTATAAATTCAGAAATTTAGTCTACAATATTTATGGATTGTGGAAAATTCATACCAACCATAAACAGTATATTTTTATAATGGAGAGATTTTTATTTTTATATTTAGTTTTTATTTTTTATTATTATTATAAAGAAATATTTTACTATGTATAAAATGAATAGTGTAATTTTATATAAAGTTGTACTGATTTTTCTAATGAGTTACTTTTTATGTACAGACATTTTTACATACTTAGCATTTAATTTTTATATATATCTATACACTCAATTTATCTACATATTTATTAAACTTACCTAAGCACAAGTACCTTTATATAGCAATTGGTCACTTATATCTAATTATTTTCCCACCTAATGATATTTCTTAATTTGGAGGCAACCCCACAATCATGGATCTATCCTCATTTCAAATTTCACAATTCAAATTTAGTCTAGTGGATCCCTTAATCTTTCCACCCTACATTGACTAAACACATGTTTGATGTAATTTGATGCTATATGCTAGTAATTAAAAAGACTTGATGCATTCATTAAAAAATATTAAGAATAAACATGTTCTCTCTCATCTTAGAGGATTGTAAGAGCAATTAAGAATAAGACACTTCACTTTTGTGCTTTAAAAGGAGTAAAGAACTTACATGCATCATTATAGTGAACTTGTCTATTGTATCTGAATTTTTATGCACATTTCTATTCATTGACCTAAGAAATTTTTTATCCTTGTAATACAACAATCACCTTGTTAAAGTAATTTTAAAAAGGAGCACTAGGCAATCAGAAAAACAAAATTACATTATACATAGGGAAGAATCTGCACACAAAGGAATAGTTCATGATCACAACCTTGTATTTAGATGGTACCAAAATCTAACACAAGTGAGGAAATGAACAATATCCCATTATAGTGAACTTGTCTATTGTATATGAATTTTTATGGACATTTCTAGTCATTGACCTAAGAGAACTTTTATCCTTGTAATACAACAACCACCTTATTGAAGGATTTTTTAAAAGGAGCATTAGACGAGTAGAAAAACAAACTTATATTGTACACAGGGAAGAATCTAGACACAAAGGACTAGTTCATGATCACAACCTTGCACTTAGACAATACCAAAATCTAGCACAACTGAGTAAATGAGCAAAATCTCATTGTGTAGAGGAACGAATTCAGACTTAAAAGACTAGCTCTTGATCACAAACTTATCCTTAATCAATATACAAATCTAACATACAATCCCAAATATTAATATAACAAAGAAACATTATTTTCTTATCTAATAACAAAATATTCATTATTGGCACACACTCTTCAATCATATAATCAAATACTACCCTTCCAAATATTTACTTTCCTAATTTAAATGTGTAAAGCTTTGTAATTTCCAATCACTAACTATTATTGATTAATCTATATTCGAATATATTTTTAAATTAGCTTAAAACTACACTTTAAAAATCCATTATAATTTTTAAATACATATATTTATTTTTAAATCAATGTAAATTTGTATTAAACAAATAACAATGTAATGATTATCACAAGTTGACTGCAAACATATCGAGTGGGTCCATCTACTAACTTTGTAATAGGAAATATTAAGTTGTATGCACGGGCCACTTCAACTCTTCAATAAATGTGGGAACGACATTTAGTTGCTTTTCCATGTTTTGTTCGTTTGAAAGCATACAATAATAAATGTATTTAGATTATTGATATAGGTATTATTTTTCAATTAATCTGACTCTCGGGAATAAATATATAGCTAATAAAAACAATATTGAAAATATTAAATTAAAGAAAAATGTTTTATTATAAGCTACGTTAAGATGCATATGAGGTGGGGGAATCTCCTGTTGTGGCGTTCATGGGAAAATGTAATCTCACACGTGCTTTGCTTGGGAAGACGCAAGCTCGTCCTCATTACGTGTGATGGTTTAGTTTTGTTTTCGTTTTTTATAAATAAAATTTGCGGATTATATTAATATCAGCACTTCTGCGTTCTTTCCGAGTGGATTATAAAATAATGACGGGTTTTTATAACTGGTTTATATGCGATTTCGTTTTTAAAAGACTAAAAAGCATGATGATATATCATATTTATTATTGTTTTATTAATATTTTATAAAATATAATTTTATGAATATTTGATTAATATTATTGTGAAGGATTTTTTTCATAAAGTAGAAATGTTAATTAGATTAACAAGCAACTGTACCTTGGTGTGTAATGGGTACACTAAGAGTTGTGGAAGGTCAATTAGGGAAAGCTTTTATCTACATTTTGCAATTTGTGTTGTACATGACGTCAATCGGTAGAGAGATATAAGGGTGGATAGAGGCAAAGATGGAGACATAATGGGTTAGAGATATATGGAGATATGGAAGAAGAAACATGGAGAGATAGAGATAGGGAATCAAGGATATGTAGATATAGAGGTCTAGGAAGAGGGAGAGGGAGAGGGAGAGAGGGAGAGAGATGGATGGATAGAGAGGAGGCATGTCTCGAGATAAAGGAGGAGAGAGGAAGATAAAGGTAGAGATGAAGATAGAGTGAGAGAGGAAGAGGGAGACAAATAGATAGAGATAGATAGAGGTAGAGGGAGAGATAAAGTTAGAGAGATATAATGAGGTAGAGAGTGAGAGGAAGAGATAAGAGAGATATAGAGGAAGAGGGAGAGATATAGTGATAGATATATATAGATAGATATAGAGATGGTGAGATATAGTGATAGAGAGGGAGAGAAAAAGAGAGGAGGTGGATATAAAGAGATAGAGATGGGGAGGGAGAAACAAGGAGTATGTGTGTGTGAGAGAGAGTGAGAGAGAGAGAGAGAGCAAGGGAGAAATAGGGAGTGTGTGTGTGTGTGAGAGAGAGAGATATGGAGATAGATATAGAGAGGGGATATATATATATATAGAGAGAGAGAGAGGGTGCAATAGGGAGAGAGAGGGAGAGATATGGATAGAAAGAGAGAGATAAAGGCATATATATAGTGGGAAAGATAGAGGAGGAAGAGAGAGATGTAAGCGGATAGAGATAGAGAGAAAGATGGAGATGGATATGAATAGAGAGAGAGGAATAGGGAGAGGGATAAATAGAGATAGAAAGAGAGAGAGAGATAGACAAAGAGAAAATAAGATCTTATATCTTTATCTCCCTCTCTATCTCTATGTTTCTCATTCTCACAATCTCTCTCTTCTTCTCTCTCACCCCCTTACTCTCTTTTGATATCCTTGTTTATCTCCCCCTCTTTCTCTCCCCATCTCCCTCTTGATATATTGATCTCTCTAGGTCTCTATCTCTCTCTCTATATATATTTCTCTCCTATTCTGTCTCTTTATCTTTTTATCTTTCTCTCTCTATGTAACTATATCTATGTTTTTCCTCTTCTCTATTTTCCTCTATCTATCTTTCTTTATCTATCTTACTATCTCTCTCCATTTTTATTCCTCAATATTTATATCTCTATCCCTATATTTGTTTATCTCCATTCTCTCTTTTTTTAATTTCCCTCTATCTATCACTCCATTTCTATCTTTGTTTCTCTCTTTAACTCTCTCTAATTCTCTCTTTCTTGCTAACTTTTAATTTAGATTTTAAGTTGGAAATTTACGTTATTATATAAATTAAAATAAAAATTTGAAATATAATTTATTCTACAAGTAAAATTTTAATAAGACAAATAATTATAAATTAAATTGATTCTATTATTTTTTAATTATTATTTGTAATTCCATAAAAAGACATAAATAATTAAAATAAATTTCAAACTTGAATCTAAATGAAAAATTAAAATAGAATAAACTAAATGCAAATTCAAAATATATCAAAATCCAAATATTAAAAATAAATATATTTTAAAAAAATAATAATAAATAATAAACTTATTAAATTAATAAATAATTAAATAGAAAAGTAAAAATAATTTTTTAATTTATTAGAACGTAAGTATTAATAAAATATGATAAAATTGAATATAAATAATGTTAGCATTAATAGTAATATCGTTCTATTACATTGTAGTGGCGGACCGTGTATACAGTTAACTATATGTAACTGTACATTGTAGTGGCGGGTGTATATAGTTAGCTATCTGTAACTGTCTCGTTCAACCGCTCCACCGCTCCACCACCTTTTGTTTGTATAAATACCTTGCTATGCATCAATGAAATATACTATATCCTTCTTATTTTTTCAACATATGGTATTAGAGCGATGTTTCCTTCTGTGCCTGTGAATGAGATATGAGTTAGTTTTGTGGTTCGCTAAGGAGGTAAGAACTATTATTTTCGCGGCCAGAATGCATTTTATATTAAGCTATCATAGGATGAAGACCTCCTGGTGTAGCAGCATGAGAATGTCATACAGCTTGATACATTAAAGCATTTTAGAAAGTGTTAAGTTAATCGATTACAAGAGCTCCTTTCGATTCTTGTACCTATGCGCTGGATTTATAAGATCTGAAGGATGGAATTTTGGATTTTTTTAAATCAAACCGAAGATTATGACGTGCCGTGGACTTTTTTCAGCGTGAAGAGGCGACTTGGCATATAGATCTATAACTGTTTGTGTAGTCTTGGCATGTATTTTTGAAACATTTCCTCTATTCAATGAGTTTTTCTTTCGAAGTTTACATATTTTCCCAACTTTGGGGACATTATTGCCTTTCTTTCCTTTTGAAAAACAAAATTAATAGTTTGGTTCAGTGAGAGACAAAGAGCAAGCTTGCCAAAGCTTTTTGAGGGAGGTGTGTGAAAATACAATGTGCAATTTGACAGGCCAAGTCTCTTGTATACCAATTGTTTGAAGGGCTTGCTTATGGCATCATTTTAATATCAAAAGTTCAAAAGGCTTGTACGTTCAAAAGGCTTGTACGAGAGGAGTAAGAAAGTGGAGATCGACTATGGGTAATGTTCCTTGCTTTTGAAGTTTTTATTAATGGGAATTTTCGAGTGATAATAATGGTCTTCTCTCACGTTGATTAATCTTATGTATGCTAAGCATGTACTAGAATGTTAATGATTTTTATGGGAGATGTGGTTATTGTTCACGAACTTCTTGATATTAAATATGTAAATATTTTCATATTCTTTCCATTGATAATACCATCAAGAGTTTTAGTAGGAATTTGTTGGATGCCTATTCAAAGCCTTATTTGTTGAAAGATTATCACCTAGTAAGTAAAGGGGATCTTTTATTTACAAGAAGTGAAATGCATAGCATGAAGTTCAAAGAAATTTATTTTCTTATTGTTGGTGTTAAAAGAGAGTGAATTTATGATGATATTTGAATTACTTTTGGAGAAGCTAAATTCAAAAAGGGGATTGCTCTTTGGTTATATCAAGAGCCGTTACACTAGAAATAGAAATATTATAAATGACATTCAAATTGAGGCTATCTTTGCAACATCTAATGAGACCTCCAAAGAATCTTCTAAGATATCAAATGGATAAAGTGTAACAGGATCTATTGGAGGCTAGTGGCACCAAAGGATGGAGGAATTTCCATCATCTCAAGTTAGCTTGTTGCTTTGAAAAGATGCTTTGTATGAAAAGTGTTTTTGGCTTTATTTTCTTGCTTTTTTCTTAATATTGCTAACATATTAAAGAATACATATATTGTGAAGTTTGATTTTTGGAGATAGGTAAGGGGTTTGTTGTAGAGCTCAGTATGGATTGTTGTCTAAAGAGTTCACAAGACTGTGACCAAGGATTACACCTTTATGAGGGTCAAGGAAACAACTTGGAGGATGGTTGTGCAATAATTACGGTTAGGTACCAAGGGTTATAGATTTACGAGGGTCGAGGAGACAACTTTGAGGGTAGTTGTCTAATAACTATAGTTTATGATTTGGGAGTTCATGGAGGAAGACTTTGGAAATTCAACTCAGAGCTTCTAGAGGAGTTCCACCTGATTCAAGATTTGTTTCTTCAAAAGGAAAATCTTCCCAAGAATGTATACATATTTTGTAATCAGTAAGTTTTGTTATCTTAGCCTTAAGGGGGGTACCCTGGCAAGGTGATTTTGTGGTTTCATGAACAATGTAATAAGGGGGGAAATGTTAGCATTAATAGTAATATGGTTCTATTACATTGTAGTGGCAGACCATGTATACAGTTAACTATATGTAACTGTACATTGTAGTGGTGGGTGTATATAGTTAGCTATCTATAACTATCTCATTTAACTGCTCCACCTTCTTTTGTTTGTATAAGTACAAATAAAATATTTATCAATTTTTATTATGTGTGATATCATCTAGATTCTCCAAGTTTCATAATATATTATTTAAATTGTTTTAAAAAAATAAATCAATATTTTAAAGACTATTTGTGAAATAGAAATATTAATAATAAAAAATTAAAAATGAATATTTTAAATGTTATTCAAATTAATATCAAATTTTAAATTTTAAATAAGAGATTTCTACATATTATTAATTTTTTTCTAATAGAGGTCAAATTTTAAAATCAATCATTTGTCCAAACCAAAAAAAAGTTATTCAATATTTTTTCTTTCAATTATTTAAATTATTTTATATAAATTAAAATTTTATCTTTAAAATTAATTTTAATGTATTATTATGTGCAAAAATATTAAATGAAAATAAAGGTATTTAAATATTTTTAATCAAAGATCAAATTTCAAACTCAATCATTATGGAAATCAAAGAAAATTAAATTATTTAATGTATCACTTTCTTGCAATAACATAAAGTGATATGCTTGAATAGTTGGTATTTTACTCTTCCATTTTCCTCTAGTTGTTTTCACATTTGAATCAATTAAAGTGCACTTGCAAAATATTTGAATCCCCTAAAACTCTATGCAAATGAGTTGTTCCCTCTAATGGAAATGGGCCCTTTATAACAAACAAACGAATGTAGCAATTTTTATCACAAATATACATTTCAAAACAAGAGGTTTAAATTAGCAAGATTTCTAGATTAGCTATGTCCAAAATTAGTTAGCCACATTGTATTATTATAAAAAATATTTTCTAGAAAAGTATTTGGAATTCTCAGAGACAAATTAGTAAGTACATAAGTGTACATATGTGGTGCAGGACCACCATGACACCATCATGAGTCCTACAGACAAATTTTGAAAGACAATCAAATGTTGATGATACATAATTGTATTATGGTCTCATGGACCATTTATAATATGTATAGGTCATTATTTAAGTCTTAAGTCCATTTTTGGAGAGGTGTCTAAATTTTTTCAACATATGGTAAAATTTGCAAAAAAATGTAAAAGTTGCATAAAGCAACATTTAGAAGATGAAGAGTCATAAGAGTCTTAAATGATGGGAGGTAGTTAGAAAGTAGTTAGAAGGTGAAAATTCATGTTTGAAATTCCTTTAAAAAGGCCATTGTACGTTTGAAACCTTGTGGGTGATTGAATTTTGAATAAAGAACTCTATTTTTTAAGCATTTTCTACAGAATTTTATTGTTTCAAACCCTTGTACAGATTTGTACGGGCTCGAATGTGTGGATAAATGTTTGTAAGTGATATTAAAGTCAATTACCTTCCATTTCCATTTTGTTTCATGCAATTTCATTAAGTTTAAATTCTCTAGATATATCAAATTTACTCTAGCCGGTGAGATTTAGATTTGAAGATGGCAGTAGGCGATAAAAAATAAATAACTCTTAATTTCTCCAATTAAATCTCCTAAAAATTGGTGTGAAGATCTGTGAGTACATAATATTTACTATTATGCAAGTTTCAAGGTAAAGAAATGAGTTTTTATGATTTTTTAGAAAGCCCTAGGCTACTACAGTGTTGTTTTTGCTCTCTTTGAAGACCCTCATGGCTAGGGTTAGAAGAAATCCACTTGGAAACTTATGGCTAATGGTTGGATAAGTTTTTTTAGGTATATTTACATGTTTTTGAGTGATTGGAATAGTTGGGAGGAGTTGGGAAGGTGTACTTTCAATAACCCACCCTTGGTTATAAGCCATTTTGGTGCAAAATTTGAGTTTTGGTCTTTTGGTGAGTCAAAACCCCCTAATTTTGCTTGAAAAATTTATTTGGTCTATTGGAAACCTAACTGAAGACTTTTTTTGGTGTTTAAAGGTTGGGGTTAAAGTTTGAGGGGTGTTCCTTTGCAAGAGTGACCTAATTGGCTAAGTTGCTTGAATGGTAAAGTCCTAATTTGAACACTTCTTTTCAAAACAACATATACTAATTTTTGGATATGTTTTAAAACTCTCAAATGAGTGTCCAAAAAGGTAATCACAATCTTGAAATGAGGAGTATAAAAAAAGTTATCTCTGATTTACTGTGAATGGAGCACTGCAAGCATATAGGCCAGTTAATGAAGGAACTATAACTAAATTAAGAAGTATGAGTTCTTGGACCTTGTGAAGAGTTTTATTTGGTTTTTCTAACTCATATGAAGATGAATTAAGCATGTATTTGATTGGTTGTGCCATAAAAATTCAAGTTTATGTTTTGGTGATCAAAAAGTACCATTATGGAAGGTTGAAGACAATTTGTGTATGGAGATGTCTTTGGGTGATGTTTTAAGGAACATAATTGTTTTTTATCATTCATTTTCAAGAGGTTAAAAGTGGTTTGATGGTCATATTGAAGTTTGGAACTCTGTTTCCTAATTTGAGTATTTGAGTTGAGTTTTTGTCAAGGGAAATTGAACCAACGATGAGAAAACAAACAAGAAATAGTTTGAGATTTGTCTAATGAAAATGAGATAGTTATTTTCTTCCTCTTGTATTGCATCAATCTGAGTTTTAATTCAGTGGGGAGATGGCTAAGAGAATGAGATAGTTCATTATTAAATTGAATAGCAGATAATCAACACTTCACAATGCTAAAATTCTTCAAGCAACAAAATTAATCTAGGCCTTTGTAAGTTTGAAATTATTGTACAAAAAACTAATAGTTTGGTAATATCCTTTAGAATAGTTTGCATATTATAGTATTCCTCCACTACCCTCTTTCTTCAGAGCCCAAAAATGTTAATGAATATTTTTATTTTAAATTTTATGCAACCAAAACTCCTTTATCCTCTTATAGATCCAATATTATAAACAATTTTTTTTCTTGAACACAGTTAAATAGGAATCTAACTTGGTAAAAAATTTGATGAAAATTTTGAACAAAAAATAAATTGTGTCAATTTACTTGTATAGAGAGATTTCATTTGTGTTATTTTATTAGGCTACTCCACACAATAACAAATTGATAGGAAACTAAAAAAAAATGCATTATGGAACTTACTATGGCATCAAACAAAATCAACTTTAGACAATCTTGATGTCTAAAAAATGTAACTAAGGTAATCTCCAAAACCATGTGGAAGCAATCCCTTTGAATCATAGTGTTTGAAATGAAAATCAAGTGTATCACACCCATTGACTAGAAACATAGTCAAATAAAGAAATGGTTGTAAGATAAATCTGCCATTAAAGGTTAAAGTAGCTCTGGACAAGGCATCGCCAATATTTTGAGGAATAATTAGAGTTGTACTAATGTTGTCTTCTAATGGTATTTTAGACTTCTACCACAAAAAAAAATTATCATGAAAATTTAATTATCTAAACTCTCACTCAAAAATGTGCAACAAAGGTTGGAAAATAAAAATAAAATTAAAATATTGTGAGTAGGGCATACAAAGACTTGTGTACTCGCCCTAAACCTTATAAGTGTATAGTTTTTACAATTCAAACTTATCACTTAAAAATAGTTCTAGAATATAAGGAATCCATACATGCCCCAACAACAACTTGATGCCTATTAATTCCAAGTAATGTATGGTTGTAAAATATTGCAATCATATTACTATGCCACTACAACTTTGCAATAAATATTTTTCAACTTTTGAAGAAAAAAATACATATAAGAAGTACATAAATATAATAAGTGATATTCAAAGTCATCCTACAAATAAAGTAGTGATTATTATGCTCTAATGTTTAGAGCCATCTCCTCCACATGATAAGCATATGTTAGTGGATTTGTTGAATCAATTTTTCCTAAAATGTGGTAAATCATGATTGTTCTATATTTGATATTTATCTAAATATGGTAAATGGTGGGAAAGATCCATAATAGATATAAAATAAATAAAACCAAATATTTGAACAATTTTGACATGAAATTTGAGGGGAAACATACCCTAGTAATATGTATGGCACCAAGAACAAGAATAGAGAAGAAATCATATCACATTAACTAGTAGATGCACCATCATTTTTTTCAAAAATTCCATTTGATTGTTAGTCTAAGGATAGATAATCATTGACATGATCAGGTTTTATCCATTATATATTTTAAAAAATCCATTTTGTGCATATCTTGTAATCATTGCATTCCATGAGATAGCCTCTCTTTGAGGCATTTTGTCAAATAGTTCACATGCCTTTTCTATGCTTCAACATTTTGCATACATGTCTACCATAGCATTTCCAACTATATTATTTGAAAAAAAATTGTCTCTTCATGATGCTTTGATGGATTCCCATACCTTGTTCCAAAGCTCCCATTTTGGCATAGGCAAGGAGGAAACTGGTGAAGGTTGTGGAATTTGTCATAGGCAAGGAGGAAACTAGTGAAGGTTCTGGAATTTGGCTTTACACCTACCAATTGCATATGCTTGAAATTTTATAAAGCCTTTTCAAAAATTCCATAAATTGTACATATCCCAGGCAATCATTTTAGTCCATAAGATGACATATTTTTTAGGTATTGTATCAAACAGTTCATGTTCCTTGCTAATGCTTCCAATTTTTGCATGCATGTTTACTAGGGCAGTTGCAACTATAATATCTAAAAAAATTCCTCTATCCTTTATGCTTTGATGGATGTCCATACTATTCCAAAGCTCCCATTTTGGTATGGGCGGGGAGGATGCTAACAAAATTTGTAGAATTTGGAATTGAATGCAAAAATTGCATTTCCTTATAAAGTTATAAAGCCTTTTTAACAAATCCATTTTGTGCATATCCAAGACCACATCTCTTTGAGGCACCTTGTCAAACACTTCACGTGTCTTGTTTATGATTCAAAATTTTAAATACATGTCTACTCGCATAGTTGCAACTACAATATCTAAAAAAGTTCCTCTACCCTTTATGCTTTGATGGATGTCCATACATTGTTCCAAAAGCCCCATTTTTGCATAGGTAGGGAGAATGGTAGAAAAGGTTTTGGTGTCTGGATTTACACCTATTGATTGCATTAGCTTGAAAGTTTCTAAAGATTTTCCCATCCTTTTGATTCAACATGGCAGAATATTGGTGGGAACCATGTCATGGTGCATGAGAAAGTCGAGCCTTGCAAAGTGGCCAAGCCACAAGCAGTAGCAACAAGGGTAGAGATGACAAAAGCATAGGGGCAAGAAAAAAGTGGAAGTTAGCAAAGATTCAATGGTGAGGATGAAAATAATCATCTTGCATCCTCCCTTGACTAGACTATGTCGTAGATGCATTAAATCAGCTCGTTACACATCAAATAGGATATGCCTTCAATGTAAATTAATTAATGTAAGTAATGAATATATGTATTAATTTAGATAATATAGTTGTAAGAATAGAATATCAATATATTGAAATCTTATTTATGTTAAATTATGAAAATATTTACAAATGATAAGATATTTAATTTGAAATATAAAGATGATCCCTCAACCTATTGTAAATATGAAAATTGGGACATGTCTTCAGACTAGGAGTAGTATCTCTCTATGTGTATATCATCTTGGATTCTACATAAGACATGTGCTCTATCTTGGGTCAAGTCTACATATGTAAATCACTTTTTGTCTATGGATTTAACATATAGAATGTGGATCTAATCCTACTAGTTGTACAGTTATGCTTCATAATTCATTAAGTCTGCTAATATTTTCTTTTCTACTAGATTGGTGGTGTTAGAAATTCTTTTAGAGGGTTGTTGGATAACTATGAGAAAAGTTTTTTGAGGTCAACATCCAAAAAAGGAATAAATTTATGTTTGTGCTAATAATTCAATACAACAAGATTTAGTGATGTAAATGCTTCTAAGATGATTTTGTTGGAAATCTATTCAATTTGTGTTGTCATTGATGTCAATGAATCTATGTTGTTGCATTGATGTCAATCTTTGAGATGCTTTGATTTGTTGCATTATGTTGTCATTAGTAATCTCACTAGTGTCAAAGTCTAGTGTTACCTTGATAAGTATGTGTGTATTTGAATTGTTGTAGTATAGTCAGTTTGGTGGTGATAAGGAAGTGATACAGATGATGAGAATTTGTTTGTGGTGCTTCATTTTCAAGTGATTTTGAGAAAATTTAAATAGAAGAAGAAGCAATGTTGCAAAGAGTGTTTAGTGTTTTTCTCCACATTTCTTCATGGTTGAAGATTTACTTATGTGATTTGGATATGTTGATCAAAGGTGTTCAAAGGCATTATAAACAGAGTCCCTTGTCTTGGATCATTGTGCAAAGAAAGTTGTGTTCACCAGTGTGTGAACTATGAATGCAGTGTTGTTTTTGAGAAAAAGTTTTTTCTCTACATTTCTTTGTGTGCTAAAATTTCTCATATCTATCTCTAGTATGAGTTGTTTGAATTTTGGTGCTTTGCAAGGTTGATTTCATGTGATACAATATTTGGATAGTTAACAAGGTGTACAAGATGAATTTGGTTTTTAGGTTAAAGTTGTTGGAAAGAAATTTGTTGGATTTCAAGGTGTTTGTGGAATATCCCAGATTATGTTCAAGTATTGTGTGTGGTCTGTGAGTCATCTATGGATTTGGTGAAGCATGTGCTTAAATTTTCAATGGTGTTTACACAGGTTCAGCTGATCTTGGGTGTTTACACTAATCATGGATATGCTTTGATGTTTGTGGAAGCATGGTGTGGTTTATATGGATGGATTTAGGTCCAAATTCAGGTGTGATATGGTTTTATTTCATTCCTCTCTACCATGAGAATGCTTAGTGCTGATCTAATTTTAATTTGCACAATTGAGGTGTATAATTGACCTTGTAGATTGTTTTTAAGTTTGACGATGGTATATATGTGTGTTTAGCTGATGAAAATTATGTAGTGAGGTGTGTGTGATTTGAATTATGATGTGAAGTGAAAAAGTGTGAATTGTAGTGTGAGAATTAATGACTAAGAATATAGGAAGAAGTGAGTAGAAGGTGTCTAAATTATTTAGAGAGAGCACTATGAATGTACCAGTGGTGTAGTGGTGGAACCTTTCTGTTGCTTTGAGATGGATTTCTCATTTTAACAATCTTATTTCTTCTTCTTTCTATTTAGGAAATGAGCCATTGGTAGTGATCCCTTCTTTTCTTTTAGGTAATGAGGCCTGCAATAGTGAGCCTATTGTATTCAATATTGCAATTACTTTATATTGTGAGCTAATCATCATCATGGTTTTTCCCTTCTTGGGTTTTCCATGTAAATCTAGTGTTATGCTATGTATGGTGTTGTTGTGTTTTTAGTTTCTATTATTTACTTTCATGCTAAATCATTATAATAGATTAAGGCTAAAAGTGAATTTTAATTAGCAAGGATTTGATGTTTTATGTATAACTGATTCACCCTCTCTTAGTTGTCTTGTGAATTCAACAATTGGCATGATCAAAGAAAGGTTCCTTGGAAGGAAGCTTAACCACTTGAGGTAGATCAGGGATGGCACACAAGAAGGAGGCTCCTCTATTTGATGGATCAGATTATATGTATTCTAGAAGACTAGGATGGAAGGTTTCCTTGTTTCTCTAGGATTTGAGTTTGGAAGTTTGTTGAATCTAGATATACTATGCTTGCAAATGGTTTGAGCACTAATGATGAGATCAAGGCCTATGAGAACAATAGGAAATAAAGGTATTCTCTTTTGAGTGGTATTTCTAATACTAAACTTGTGAAAGTTATGAATCTTAAATCTTCTAGTGAGATCTAGAAGAAGTTGGAAAGTATCTATGAAGGAGATGATAAATTCAAGCAAGCCAAGATATATAGCCTAAAGATAAAATTTGAAACCCTGTAGATGCCAAAGGATGAAGATATTGCAAGCTACATGCATAAACTAGATGAAGTTGTTAATTCCATCAAATTCCTTGGTGGGAAACTTGGAGAAGATGAGGTTGTAAAGAAGGTACTAAGAATTCTACCTAAATCTTATATCCATAAAGTTTTTGCTATTGAAGAATTTCAAAATTTAAATCTATGTTCTAGATATTAGTTGTTTAGTGTGTTAACTACTTTTGAATTGAGAGAGTTTGGTCCAAGTGATTCAAATAATGAGACTACATTTAAAGTTAGAAAAGATGAAAAGAATGAAGAATAAGATGTAGATGTTGTTGATGAGATTAAAAAAAGGCACTGGAAAATATAGAGGTAAGTTACCTTTCAAAGTTTTTAGTTGTGGAAAGATTGGTCATTATGCTTCAAGATGTCCTGTCAAAGATTCAAAAGATAATATAACTTGGAGAAAAAAGGTAAATCAGTTAAGAGAAGTTATTATGTTAAAGAAGATGATAGTATATCTGATTACCTTGATGATGAGGATAATTAATGCTTGTTCATGACTCTAAATGATGAAACCAATTCTGCTAACTTTGGGAGATGAATGAAGGAAAGTGATCTAGAAACAGGTCATAATATTCAAGGAGAAATGGTGACTTCTTTTGATGCTATAGAAGATAATAATTGGATCATTGATAGTGGATGCACAATCACATGACTAGTGATAAGAGTAAGTTTGTTAAACTTGAGAAATTTGAATGAGGTCTTGTTAAGTTTGGTGATGATATATGTGCTAAGATATGTGGAAAAGGTTCAATCAGTTTTGATGGAAACCATAATACATATGATGTTATTTATGTTAAGGGTCTTCATAATAACCTTTTGAGTGTAGGATAGATGTGTAGCAAAGGATATAACCTTGTGTTTTAGGATGATGGTTTTGAGATCAGAAAAGGCTTCGAAACTCTAGTTGATGCAAGAAGAACATATGGAAATGTTCATCATCTAAAGGGTGCTAATGGTATGTGCTTTATGACTTAAATTAATGAAATTTTCATATTGCATAGAATAATGTGTCACATCAATTTTTTGTATCCTAGTAAGGATCAGTTCAACTCAAGTTGTGAGAAATCTGCCAAAGATTACAAAGCCTATCAATGATGTCTATAAGGAATATCAGATTGAGAAGCAAGATAGACAAACTTTAAAATTCAAAGAACAATATACTACTAATCCTTTGGATTTGGTGCATACAAATCGTTCTGGAACTACAAGAACAAGAATTTTTCAAGGTGATGTGTATTTCATGTTGTTGATTGATGATTACTCTAGAATGACTTGGGTAAATTTTCTCAAAGAAAAATTAGAAGCTCTAGATAAGTTTAAAGCATTTAAAGCCATGGTTGAGAATGAAATGGATATGAAGATCAAATGTTTGAGATCTGACAGAGGTAGAGAATTCACCTCCAATGAGTTTAATAGTTTTTGTGAAGTTCAAGGAATAAAGATGCATTTGTTAGCCCCTGGGACTCCTCAACAAAATGGAATGGTGGAAAGGAAGAATAGGACTATTTAGGAAGCAACAAGAATAATGATTGAAGAAGAAACCTACTAAAATTCTATTGGAGAGAAGCAATTCATACTGTAGTATACATACATTACAAATCATAAGCAAGGACAAACATTTCAAACACTCCCTATGATTTATGGTATGGAAGGACTCATATTATCAAATATTCCTAAGTATTTTGAAGAAAATTCTATGTTAAGAGAGATGAATAAAACTTAGGAAAGATTGATGCAAGATCTGATGACAGAATCTTCGTTGGATACTCTATAAAAAACAAAGCTTATTGGTGCTACAAAAAGAGGCTAACAAATAATTGTTGAATGTGCAAGTGTTAAAGTGGATGAAGATCTACATAAAAGCTCAGTGATGATAGATGGATATGAATTAGATGAGTCCTCTTCTAGAGAAGAGGAAATAGGTAAAGGTAAGGAAATTGAAGTACAAGTTGAAGAGAAAGAAGCTTCGAAAAATATTCCTAAAACCCCTAAGTATGCGTAGAAGAATCATTCTGAAGATTAGATCATTGGCGAGAAAAGAAAATGTGTATTGATAAGAAGAAAGGATGCTATAACAGAAGAAAAAGTGAACTTATGTTTACTTATGATATTGCTTTCAGGATTCAACTATGTAGTTTCACGATTCAAACTCATTGACCCATGTTTACTTTCCAAAGTTGAACCTAAAATAATAGGTTAAAAATGTAAAGATGAGTATTGGGTCAAGGCTATGGAATAAGAACTAATACAAATTTTAAAGAAGAATCATACTTGGGAATTTTTGACCATCAAAGCTTGTTCCTCTCTCACAACCTTATGAGAAATTCAGCTAGTGGGGGACCAAATTTTCACCTCATTGAATACCTCCAAGTTTTTTATAGAGATCCAACTCTTCTTTGAGTTGGGGAGAAAACGTAGAAGGAATTGCAAATATAAAACATGCAAATGGTGATGTGCCAAAGCTTTTACAACATTTCAAGCCTCAATTATTTTCCTATGAATGATATAATAGACACAAAATGCCACAACCCTTCATTGTTGGGAAGAGAACGAGCAACAAAGGCTAAGTAAAATCACATTGCAGTCTTTCAAATCTCCCCATGGGAAGTACTCATTAAGGTCTAATCAAGATAAAAAATCTCCAAAAGTTAACAAAAATATCTAGAAACTACATAAACCCTTTCTCTTTTTACAACATAATATGGAAAAAAAGAAACCCTTAAGAAAATGGATAAGTTCAACAGACATAATCCAATTTCTGAAAGCTATCATTAAATCATAAAATCCTACAGCAAGAAAATCAACTGCCCAAACTATTAAATTACACTTAACATAGTGTTTTTATCATGAACAAAAACATAAAGAAGGAACTTGAAAATGGCCATAACATGCACAGTTTCGTAGATTTCTTTTAAAGAGATTGAACTTGAATATCAAATGAACTTAAAAATAAACGTTGGATGCCAATCTGATGATAGTTTGAGTTAAAAAATATAACATGCCAAAGAATAGAAGTGTTATTGAAACTTTCAACTTCTGAAAATATCTCTAAAAACTAAGGAAAACTAAAAGAAATTTTTGCATATGTTGTTGATCCCTATTTATAGCTGAAAATAGAGAACAACACCATGGTATGTGCAGGATCATCATGGAAAAAATAGGCACTTAAGTGGCAAAAAATTTAGAAAAATTAGAGTCAGGCAACTTGACATAAAAATTTGAATAAGTTATCTTTATTATTTCAAGAATATGTTAGAATAAAATTTGTAGAAAATTGAATGTAGTTTCTAAACTACTAGGTTTATTTTTAAAAAAAAATCTATTTGGTGAAAAATTGAAATTTCAATGCAGTAGTACTTAAATTTCAGGGATAAAATAAGAAGTAGGAGTCTGTCTAACCACCCTAACCACAATAAAATGATAATAATTTTTTATAATATTTTAGACATAAGTAGAGGACTCATGTCCGGATGTGATTCATATTTTTTTATAATTTTTTTCCAAGTAAATAATAAAATATGATTTTTTTATTACAAATTTTAAAAAATATAAAAATTCGTATGTCTGACCACCTTAACTTGGTCAAAACTTCATAAAATTCAAATTTTTTTCCCTTAATCTTATAGTATGCAAAGCATTGAATCTGATGCATGTTTTGGACTCCAAAAATATGATACTGTTTGAAAGCTATGGATGTTTTTCAATTAGCCTATCAATCGGGACTTTAGTTGTAATTCAAATAGAAAATGGATAATAATTATTTATTAAATTAAAAGTAAAGCATAATTTATATTGGTGGAAAACTAAGAATATCCTTTAAAAACGCTTTTTATTTCATCAATTTTGGGTAAAAAAAAGTCATCAACCACATACCCTACAAATACCCATTATATTGCCACTTTTTGGCCCATCATGATCTTGCACATACCCACCACTAACATTCCAAAAGCAAAAACCGCCAGATTCCTACACTTGATAGCCCAAGATCCTATCTTAGATCTTTTTTAGATCACAGAAATCTTTTCTCATTAATTCCCAACTGCCTCATTAATGTCATTTAGATATTTAGCAAAGACTGCAATCTGAAAACAATCAAATCTAACATAGCCTAGAAAATATCCAATCAATCAACCATGTAGGTTGATGACACTGACTCTAAAGTTTCATCCTAAACACAAGACATCCACCACTTTTTGACAAAATCAACTTGAAGAGACCCTTTCATAAAATTAACTTCTTTGGATGAATAGATGATGTGTCAAGTGGGCAGGTGATCTTAAAACTAAGAGAATGACTTTGAGAAACACCTCATTGAGATGAAACATGTTTCAACTTGTGCCTAAAGAGAAAAGTGATGTGCAACCACCACATGGTGAATTACGTTCTTTTGCAGAAATCTTCTTTTCATTAAGTGTGGAATCCTTCCGAAGAAAAAAAAGTAGAAGTTGAAAAACCCAAAATAAAAAGCTAATTTTTCTATACAGTTCTGGAGACTCACAGGTGGCCTTCTCTTGTGGAGGCACAATCATAGAGCTTTGGAAACTCTTGAAGTTTGAGGAAGGCAGAATGTTGTACTTCCCAATCTAAATTAGTGGGCCAGATGAGAGTGCAAAGGATCTCGTATTTTTGATCTAACTCAAAAAATTATTTAAAAGAAATGGCTCCCCATCTTGATGAAACAACCCTAAGGTGGTAATAGAGTTGAGAAAGAGGAAGAATTTCCTTCTCGATTTCATCAACAATGGGCAATGAGCTTGTACCTGGGAGTTTTGTAGAAGTCTGGACCTTATGTCTAATTGTGTTTGTGATCTGTTCGACCGATAACAACTCTCCATTTGGTGAGAAAAGGGGAAGAAAACTGAAGTCAAGAAGAACATTGAAATCCTTTTTGATTTCATTGACCCTTTTATTCAACACCGTTTTGCATTCCTTTCTTTTCACCTCGACTTTGTAGTAATTGACTAATTCACTCAATTTTCTTGAGGTGTCCCTCTGATCCAAAAATTTTTCACCTCTTAGATCTTTGTTAGTTTCCTTTCATACCTTCAAAATTAGGTTTTCTGACTCTGCAACCTGGGGAGCATAAATCTATAGAATCCGGTCAACCATCTAGCCAACCTTCTTGTTTAATTCTTGAGCATCCCTTAGAAACTATATGACTAGTTCGAGAATGAAAACAATAATTATGATCATTTCCTAGTGTGTAGATATCAACCTTTTCAATATCAGGAGGGTCTCAGATCCGTGTATAGTAGGGTATGTGCAGGATCATCATGGAAAAAACAGGCCCTTAAGTGTGAAAAATTTAGAAAAATCATAGTTAGGAAAATTGAAGTAAAAAATTTGAATAAGTTATCTATATTATTTCAAAAATATGTAAAAATAGAATTTGTAGCAAATTTAATGTAGTTTCTAAACTACTAGGTTTATTTAAAAAATAATAATCTATTCCATGAAAATTTAAAATTTCAATGCAATAGTACTTAAATTTTAGGGAAAAAATAAAAAGTAGGTGTATGTCTGACCATCCTAACCACAATAAAATGATAATATATTTTTATAATATTTTAGATATAAGTAGAGGACTCATGTCTAGATGTGATGCATATTTTTTTTGTAATTTTTTTCCAAGTAAATAATTAATTATGATTTTCTTATTACTTTTAAAAAATATGAAAATTCATATGTCTGACCACCTTAACTTGGTCAAAATTTCATGAAATTCAATTATTATTTTTTAATCCTATAGTATGTGGAGCATAGAATGTGACACATTTTTTGGATTCAAAAAATGTGATACCATTTGAAAGCTATAGATGTTTTTCAATCAACTTATCAATTAAGACTTTAGCCATAATTCAAATAGAAAATGAATAATTATTATTTATTAAATTCAAAGTAAAGAATAATTTATATTGGTGGAAAGTTGAGAATGTCCTTTAAAAACCCTTTTCATTTCATCAATTTTGGATTAAAAAAAGTCATTAGCCACATACCCTACACATACCTATCATATTGCCACTTTTTGGCCCATCATGATCTTGCACTTACCCAGTAGCTAACTCTTGATGGAATTGGGCCTCTCTTGATCTTATATTATCCTCGATTTTATTTTTCTCTTGGAGGGAATTTGTTTATTCATATCTCAACCTTCCAATCTCTTGATCATGAGCCTGCAAAGCAGATTCAATCTCTTGTTTCTCTTGCTTTTCCCCCTCCATTTTTTCCTGTGATTTTCTTAGACTGTCAGAAGCCTGAGATCGGACACTATCTAGCTCTTTTTATATGTTTTATTGAGTACGTTGGTACTTTTTTCTGGTTTGGAACTCAACAACAAGCTCAACTCTTAACCTTTCAATCTCAGCATACAGTTGAATCTGTTCACTTTGGGCCTCCTCGAGCAACTTAGTTGCTTCTCCTTATTTATCCTATATTTTTCTTATGTGGGCCATCTTGATATCTTTGGAATTGATTTTTGTATGTAGCCTATTCACCATATCTCTTACATTTATCAACTCTACCTCACACTTCTTCAATTTCTTGTCCAGCCTCTCATAATCAATGTATACCACTTTCTGGGTGACCTTAGCTAGAACCACCTTGTAGCTTGGGAAAGTTTCATTTAAATCCAGACCCATGGATCTAATGTGTAATATTCTATCTGTATTTGTCCCTTGGGCTTGGATACAGGTGGCTTCATGGTAGCGATCAACAAAGAATTTTGCTCCTCATTGAAGCAAGCCTCAATCTTCCTAGTATCTGGCTACACGACAACTTTTATCTATAGTCTTCCCTTTCTAGCATGTTGGCCTACTTGGTTGCATTGAAATGACCTTGGAGACTCTGTGGGGTGTCGATGCTTTGTGGAGAAATAGAAGCATCTAGAGGGAGACTGAATAGGGTGACGAAAGGAGAAACCTCAGCTGTATGGGATTGCAGAGAGGAAAAGGGGAGTGTTATCATAGAAAATGGAAGGATGTCATATGGATATTGAGCAAGGGAAAAAATGGTTGGAGTGAAATGGGAAGTGGATGGAAAGTGGCATTTTCCCAAAAGTGGATGGACCTGAAGCAATTGGTAACATGGATGTTTTGGCTCTTTCAATGGGGGCCCTTAACAAGGTGATTAAAGGATCAATAGTACCTAAAGTGAATGATGCTCATTTGGCACATGAGGTTAATTCATAGGGCTCATTGTTGAAAATGTCTGGGGGTTCATTTAGGACCAAAAGATTAGGGTCCATAGATCGAGGACCCTTTTCTGCAAATCGGGGCAAAGGAGTAACTAGAGATGTAGAGAAAGAAAGAAGAGAGGGAGTGAAACTTACCTAGGCTGCTATGGCCAAAAATCTTTACGGAGCTAACTCCACTGCTTCTTCTCCTCTAACTGATGCACCGGGTCTACCTAGATCTTGGACTCATCTTCTCTTTGAATGATCAGAACTGGCATACTCTCATCCTTTGGCAACTGATCCCACTAAAACCTGACCTTTGGTAACCACAGCAGACCTCCTTGGGGACCATCAGGCTCTTTTTCCTTTTCTTCAGGCACTGATTGAGGACATGACTTGTTAGTCCTTTCGTTTTGATCCTTTTCTTTTGTCTGATTCCTAAGGCTAGGAAGCATGGCATGAAATCTTTTCCTGTTCAATCACATGACTAGTCTCAAGGTTACTATTCTCAGTATTAGATTCTTTTTTATAAATCTCATCAAACCTTTCATCATGTGGCAAAAGATCTCCGAACATGGCATTAAGACACCTCATTTCTTGTCAAAATCTCTAGAAATCTACTTTCTTTCTCTCCAACCACCCCAGGCGTTTCAATTTTCTGTGGAGGGATTTTCCCATCGAAAGGTTATTCTGATACTCCGTAGTCTATACATAAAATTACAACCATGGTGGTGGGTTGAGTGGTATGTGGGCCAAATTGATGTATAGTTTTGGCCTTTCTTGGGCTGGATTCTTCCTCGACTCAAAATACTCTCAATTCTCATGTCTCAAAGTTAGGAGGTGCCTTGTCAGATTGTAGTCCCATGTGTCACAAATAAGAACCAAGCCTAAGAGCGCAAGTTTTTTTGTAAGCTTATTATGTGCCCTTTGCTTTCCTAGTGTTACCTAACTCTTGATAATGTTGAGGGGAGTTGATTAAAGCCCTATCTTGTGCCTTCTAGTGCCATAAACATTGTCGACAATAGTTTCCTAATGACATGTCTCCAAAGAAAAAACCCTGTCCATTACAAATATAGGGATCCTAAAAGACTCATCGACGAAACCATGGAATCTGATAAAAGTGATTTCCACACCCAGGAAATAATCCATCAGGGTCTACGAGGTCTTTATCCACTATAGGACCTCAAGAGAGAAATGGCTTGGAGGGCATGGGAACAAATCTAGAAGTACTTGCATCATAAAATGATCCAAAAACCAATAGTAATCCCATGCATTTGAAAGTACATGAGTCCAGAACAAAATTGGCTAGTAGAAACCCTTTATATTAAACCTAAATAATGACAAAATTCTTTCTAGAAATTCAAAATGTTGATGCAAGGTCAAGTGAACCAAGAAAGAAGAGTACCTAAATTTACAGTTAGTATTGTAGGTCCTTAATTGCTCTAGCATCCCTTTGGCTATTGCATCAGAAAAATAAAAATACTTCTGAGTTGTCTCCTTCTTAACCATGAAAGCCAAGCCCATCTAGAAAGGATGGACCCCTTCATCATCATCAAAACCATAAATCTAAGCCAACATTGAGAAAACAGATTGTGTATCTTGTTTGAATTTTCTACATACCAGAGGGAAGGAAAACTGATCTCTCTTTGACCTTTCCTTTGTTTCATCCTCATAAAATTGCACCTACTTAGTTCTGGTTTCCTAGAATCCTTCCATTTCTTCCTTGTTGAAGCACTCGACACCCTAGGTTGGAGGGATACCTAACATATCCCATATGGCAGTCATAGGAATTATAAACTTTATCTTTTAGCACATGCATCCACCAGCTTCAAACATGGATGTACAACGAGCAACATGAACTATGGAAAACCAAAATTCTAGAGTTGTTATGTGAAACCTTCAATTGACCCATGTTTAATCATTCTTTGCAATGCCCCTTCCCTAAGGATTTTAGGGTTAGCCACCAATTTTGGGTCAAAAATGTTGTCCGTGAAATCTTGCACAACCTCTTTTCTGACATGATCATCCACCTGCACTAATTTGGTATAATAAAGTTGTCTTTCTTCTGGTGTTGGGGCATTGGTGAATGTATCTTTCCAAAAAATATTGGCGTAACTTGGCTTTTTGGATGGCTCTCCAATCTTTCTACCAGATGTTTCAATGCTTCCACTATTGTTGTGCCAAGAAGTTGCAGAGAGTTTCTTCACTGAAATAACTACTTAATGTTTTGTTACTTAGAAAAATTTACTTTTGGGTGTATTTAATTCTTTTGCTTGTACATTCATTAAAACTATGCCATTACCTTTGGCTTACTAAATGCTCCCACTGAGGTGATACATGCGGATTTGGGATCTATATCCCTTGGGAATGCAAAATACATCACAAGAATAGAATTAGTGAATTCTTCTTGCTGCCTCTTTCAAAAATAAGCCAAACACATTGGAAATCATGCTTTTAGCTGTGAGAAGCATGCTTAAGTAGTGTAAGGTACTTTGAAAAGACATTCTTATTTAATTTATCGAAACTTAATGCATTAATCAATGTATTTTCTTATAAGAAAGCTAGCTGGTATTGATGATGGTAAAGGACACATGGTGATGATTGGCCTATGCGAGCATTTACTCCCAACACCCAAATTTATTTCTCAAGGCCTCTTGATAGATTTCCCATGTGATCTGCCTCTTTTCTTCCAACTTCTTTGATAGTTTCTCCATTGTTGTCTAATGAAAAATGGATTTTCTATTGGTTGGGTTTGCCGGCACACCTTTTCTATAAATAGCTATACCACCTTATTTCAATATTTATTCAAAAATAGCTTTTTAAGTTTAGAAATCTTTTCCTACTATATCCCATTCCACTAGCCTTATATTTTATTGCCATCATGTTTTTTCATCTAAGAACTCCCATTCAACTCCTTCCACAAAGGTTGCAATACTCCTTTGCATGTGAAATTAACAATGACAAAATCAAGCGCTTGGCAAGGAGGAATGACCACCACATTGTCATTGCATTCAAGTGGATCCTTGGTAAGGACTATGTCAAGGATGAAAACTAGCCATGTTGCAAATCCAATGTTATCTCTCCCTTTGTGGCTTCCCTACTTGACCTAGACATCAATAAGCCCTGGATAATTGAATATGGCACACCATGTTTGATTATTTATATTTGGATGGGCTCGACGAGATTGTTCAAGTGGCCATCCCTAGTGGTGGTATTCCAAATGCTACGGACCTTCGTAGGCACGTCGATTATGGGGAGTATGTGGTCTTGATACCCCTCCTTACTGATTTCCACACAATGAACCCCAAGAGGCACCATTCATTGTCTCGGCCTACGACCGCCTTCCTTTTGAGGAATTTTGGCATTGAGTGTGCTGGTGGGCTTGACTAGAAAAAGCATTTTGAATTCCTAGTGTATCATTGTGGGAATGAGGACTAAGGTCCTTAGTGTGCCAAACTTGTGCGTGTTGTGTTGAACCCTTTTCATCCTATCAAAGAAGAAGAAACCAACAAAAATATGCTTTGGACTGCTCAGCGACATTTGGAGGCTTATGAATTTTACCATTTTTTTTTGTTGCCTCTCCTTTTTTCCTTTTCATAGTATAACTCTTTTTGGGTTTTCAAGAGAAGCTTTGGCTTCTCGGGGAGCCTTAGGCTCATGCTATAATATAAAATATTTCAATGAATATATTATAGTGCATTTCTGCTTCTTCCAACATTATTATCATGGCTTTATTCACAAAATTAAGTCGTATTTTAGAAAAATTTACATATGGAACATAATTGTGAAAATTTTTAAGAACTTTTATATTTTAATTGAACAATTTTAGATGAATACCATTTACCAGTATATGTAGAACATTACCTTCCATACCTTCTAGCTCAGACACATTCTTTTCCTTAGATGAGTTGATATAGAAGGGTCCCTTCCATAGTGCTTCAAATTTTGTATGTTGTCCCAGTTTTGCAGTATGCTCATCGTACTTTAGCACTAGGCTTCCTTCCTTGAAATTTGGGTTGGATGTATTTTTTTTGAACCATCATTTTATGGTTTGTTCATGACCAATCATGGATTCATAAGCTTTTTCCCTATCTTCCTCAAGGTTCAGGAGTTCCACCAACCTTACTTCCACTTGATTGCTTTCTTCGATTTCCAGGGATTTTAACAGTTGCAAGGTGAGTATCTCTATGGAGACAAGTAAAAATACCTCTTTTCCATATACTAACTATAAACAATGATTTTGGATTGCCCACACAATGCTTTGCTCTTAGGGTTTTTCACCTAAAAGGAGAAAGGGGAATGAATGGGGTCCAAAATGCAAGTGTCTACACTCAAAGTTGATGTAAATGAGATGTATTATGCCTAATTAAGATGTATTAATGCATTGATGTAAAAATAAAATGACTTAATGATGCTAAACCTAATAAATTCAAAGTGCTGGAAAACACATTATGATATGCAAAAAGATAAAACAAATGCAATGAATGACCAAATAAAGATGAAAAATAGAAACTATGCACCTAGAAACTAATGAAGAGTTGACTAGAGATTGTAGAGACCTCTGAAATTCTAGAAATTTTGATTTTTAAGTCAACTAGGACTCTTACGCCAAGCTAGGCGACTTAGTCCCATATTAGGGAAATTGCCTAGAAAGTTGTTTATGCCAAAAGGGTATCTGAAACTATAAAAAAATATGGAAAAAGTAGTGCAATGGGACTAAGTCACCACTATGGGATACTTAGTCCACTTTGGATTTTCTACAAATTTGAAAGTGGAAATGAAAGCCCGAAACCTACACTCTGCTTTTTTAGGGAAATCCAGAGCTGAATCTTTGAAAAACCCTGCAACACATAAGATAATTTGTTTTCTAATGGGGGGTTTGCCTTAGTCAAACCCCTAGTTGGTATTTAAACTTTATGGAAGATAAAATATGTATAAAACCCTAGCCCTAAGTGTGTTTAAGACTAGGAAAAGCTAAAATGAGACAAAACAATATTCTAATGTGTTAGAATAAGATAAACAAATGGCACTTGAATGATGCAAGACTTCAATCAAAGAAACCCTACAACATTTCAAATGAATGAAAATGTAATGAAAACTTTAAGTCTGAAGATAGAGAGAAAATGGAAGATGGAATCACTTCAAAAACAAGTCATTAGGTGTGATTTGATGGCTAATTATATCTCCTCAACCTCTATTTCTCCATGATTCACCATAGGCATCCATGATCAACCATTTGCAATGTGAGATATTGAACAAAAAGTGACCTTGGTGACCTACAAAAACCCTAGTTTGTTGCCCTAAAGCTTCAACTTTGCTGCAAAATGCTATTGAATATTCTTGTGTAAGATACTTTTGCTCTTGTCTTTTGATTTTTTCTTTTTAAATATGACTAGGAGATGTGAAAAATGATCTAAATGTGTATTTATAGGAATCAATACCTAATTTTTCCCATTATTTAGACCTAAGAGGCCAACATCCTTTGAAGAATTAAATTGAATTGATGAAATTCCCACTCAAAAGTGGAAAATACCCCCAAAAGAGACTAAGTCGCCACCTTGGGTGATTTAGTACCACTAGGGATTTTTTGTGTGGGTTTCACAAAATTTGAGTGGTTTGAATATTGTTTGTTAGGATTTAAGTGATTTGTGAGTGAATTAGGCCTCAAATTCCAAAATCATGAGCATTAGGGGCCTATAAATGTAGTTTCTATGGGGTGATTGATACAAGGTGTCTAAAGTAGGACCCAGTTCACTACAAAATTACCTTTTTCTTCAAGAGTATACAATATTTGGAAACATAGTAACTTAGAAGGAGAGGCCTTCACGATCTACTTGGGCATAATCTGGTCAGCCCACAAAGTGGGTCACAAGTGGTTGTGCTAGTCCTTTTGTTGTTTTGACTCGATACACTTGATCAACCTAATTAGTTTTTTGTTGGTCGACTCTACTAACCCATTTTCTTGTGGGTAGTAATTCAATGAATTTTTAAGGTAGAACCATGTTTAAGAGAGAAACCCGTCATCCCCAAACCCATAGAAGCTCGTGAATTGTCAGAGATGATGGTTTTTTGTGAACCAAATATTGCTACTAGTTTTTCAAGAAAGTCAAGACAATTTCACATTTCATACCATTTTTTAGGGTGACGGCCTTCATCCACCTCATGAAGTAGTTGATTGTCATAAGTATGCACTTATGGAATATGCTAGAAATAGGATTATCATTCTAACAAAATCCAAATCCCACTAAGCAAAAGGTTCGTTAGTTACAATCAGGCTCAGGGGTAGGGCAAAATTCTTTCTCTTGCCAACAAAATATTGGCACTGAGTACACTTTCACACCAAATGGTGTGTTGGATGTTGTGGTTGTGTTGATGATATGTGGTTGTCATTTATGTCAATGCTATTAACATAAATGTTTTTGAAGCTGTATATGTCAAGGATATTAAGAAAATTGTAATAAATGAGTTCTAGGTTGCCAGTGGTGAAGTGAAGTTCAGTATGGTGGTTATTTCTATACATTGTTGATTAGAGGTTGTGGACTAAAGGTTTTTTTGTTGAGTATATCTAGTTTATCCATGCAAATTTTCAAAGATCCGCATGAAGATTTGATCGAGTTATGAAGATTTCCTTTCAGACAATTTTTTTGTTTCTTTAGTCAGTGTTCCTGATTGAAGATGATGTTATTTCAGTTAGTTCAGCTGTTGTGGATTCTTCTCTTCTGATTCGTGATGCTTATGGATTTTTCTATATAATTCTCTATCTTTTTTGCATGCTCGCATTGATCGTTGCGTGATCATGGTTGGTGATTTTCTCTTGCATGTTCATGTTTTTCTTGTTCTTGGTCGACATTGTGTTTGTAGCTTGTTGTGGATCTTCGAGGAGAAATTAATTGAAGTGTATTCATGATAGAGATTTTGATTTGGGTCCTCACTAAGCTATGGCCAACCTTGGTTGATTTGCATTGATAGTCTTTAATGTTTTGGGACGATAGTTTATATTCATTTTATTATTTCTTTGAGGCCGACTTGTAGAGATGAAATTTCATGTTGTGTATATATAAGAGAGATTGTTCATTTCATTTTATGTTTTCAAAATGTGTGTGTGTACAAATAATGTTCTAAATCATTTGAAGGTAGAGTAGAGTGTGAAGAATTGTGAAGAATTATGAAGAAGAGTGAAGAAGAGTGAAGGGTATGTGCAGGATCATGATGGGCCAAAAAGTGGCGATATGATGGGTATGTGGCTAATGAATTTTTTTTTACCCAAACTTGATGAAATGAAAAGGGTTTTTAAAGGAGATTCTCTTTCCACCAGTATAAATTATGCTCTACTTTGAATTTAATAAATAATAATTATTTATTTTCTATTGGAATTATGACTAAAGTGCTAATTGATATGCTAATTGAAAAGCATTTATAGTTTTCAAATGGTATCACATTTTTTGAATCTAAAACATGTGTCACATTCTATGCCTCACATACTATAGGATTAAGAAAAAAGAATGAATTTCATGAAGTTTTGACCAAGTTAAGGTGGTCAGACATACAATTTTTTATATTTTTTAAAATTTGTAATAAAAAAATCATAATTAATTATTTACTTGGAAAAAAATATAAAAAAATATGCATCACATCCGGACATGAGTCCTCTACATATATATACAATATTCTAAAAATATATTATCATTTTATTGTGGTTAGGGTGGTTAGTCAAACACCAACTTATTTTTTCCCTGAAATTTAAGTACTACTACATTGGAATTTCAAATTTTCACCAAATAGATTTAAAAATAAATAAAATAAACGTAGTAGTTTAGAAACTACATTTAATTTGCTACAGATTCTATTTTTATATTATTTTGAAATAATATAGATAACTTATTCAAATTTTTATGTCAAGTTTCCTAACTCTAATTTTTTTGAAATTTTTGCCACTTAAGGTCCTGTTTTTTCCATGATGATCGTACACATACCTTGAAGAAGTGTTCATGTGCTTAATTGGAACTGTAATTAGGCATTAGCAAATGCTATTTTCTCAGGTCAAAATACAGATGGCTTTAATTTGAATCTCTTTGTAAGATAGAGTATCTTCCTTTTTAATTGAGCAATGAGCTCTAGGTAGTGTGCCTGAATGCATGTGCATTCCCCATATTTCATTTTCATTATACTTTTAACAAGATATAATCTTGTGGACTAACCTCCACCGTGGTTTTTACCCTAATAGGGTTTTCACATAAAAAATATTGGTGTTATATGTATTTATGATGTGTTGATGATTAATGTTTCCATGGTTAATAATCATATCATAGGATAAGGTTAATAAGTTGAATAAGTTTTGAATTTTTGTGACAAATGATTCACCCCAACTCTTAGTTGTCTACCCTTCTATTGCCAACATGGTGAACTATAGAGAGATACATGGAGTGATAATAGTATCCTACTTTCATTATCTTCAAATCAATAGTCTTGGTGGAGAAATGTCCACCCTCATGATTGCTATGGAATTCATTAAGAACTCTTTTTTCCTATAGCATATCTAATAATCAGAGTAGGACATGATCGTAATTCCTTTTGAATAAGATATCCTCAATTAATACATACCTAGTGCCTTGTAGTTGGTAGTATCACCTTTTGTGAGACAAAATTTTGGCCAGGTACTTCCCCTTTCACATATACTATGTTCAATCCATCACCCATGACTCGCTTGACTCGAAATATTTTTCGTAGGCCTAATTAGTCTCTTCCTCTACTAAGGAGGTCAATTCCTACACAAGATATTCACACATACCTCTTCCTCAAACTAGCTTGGTTGGTTTAATATCCACATTGTATTCTAGGATCTTAGTGATCCAATTGGCTCTCTTTTTGATGATTTTTACCTCAATGATATACTCCCATACACTGGGATGTGTGACAAGAAAAATGATTCTTCTAGCTGATACAAAGCTTCAAAACTTCTTTAGGATTTTAATAATATGAAAATCCTTCTTCTCAATAAATTTATACCTGGATTCATATCCTTTGAGAGTCCTAGAGTGAAATTTAATGGGATGATCTCTACTATTTCCTTCATCCTTCTCAGTGAGCACTGAAGCTATGCTATGTTGGCCATTGTATACATAGAGAAAAAAACCCTTGGAGAAATCTAGGTTAGCCAAAATTGGGGCGACAGAGATAGCTACCTTTATCTAATCAAAAGTTGCTTTGCATTTGGGGGTCCATCTAAACATTAAGTTCTTTCTGAGCATCAACATGATAGGTCTCGTGATGCTTATGAAGTATGAAATGAACCAACTGACAAAATTGAACTTTCCTAGAAAATATTGCATCCCTTTCTAATTTATTGGTAGAGGAAACTCCATTATAGATTTCACCCTTTCGAGGTCTATCACTATTCCCTCTTTTGATACCACAAAACCAAGTAGCTCTCCTTGCCAGGGCACTCTAAAAACACATTTTTTTTTATTTAAGAAAATCCTCAACTATTGAAACTTCTAGAAAATATTTTTCCAGATGATCAAAGTGATCATACTTTGATTTTGAAAAGACCATTATGTCATCAAAATATATTTAAATAATCTAATTAACTAATCCTCTAAAAGTGATATCCATTGCTCGCTAAGAACTCACACCATCATTTGAAAGTTTGAAGGGCATCTTTGAGTAGACGAATTCTCCCCTCTTAGTAGTGAATGCCATTTTATGTTGATCTCCTTCTTTGACATATACCTAGTTATAACACGAAAAACCATTGAGCAAAGAGAACATTTCTGATTTGGCCATAGTCTGCAGAATCTGCTCCATTAATGGAAAAGGGTAGTGATCTTTCAACAAGGCTTTGTTCAAGTCCATGAAGTCTATACAGAGCAAAATATTTCCATTCTTTTATCAAATTGGTATGAGATTAGACAACCATGGTGGAAAGATTAATCAGGTATATGATCCTTGATTTGATTAATTTTGTGAGCTCTTGTGCCATTAATCTTCGACCTTCAGATTGACTGGTCTTTTTTTTTGTTAGATGGGCTTTAAACCTTCAGCAAAGTCAATAATATGTTGAATTATGCTAGGATCGTATCCTCTAAGATCATCATAGGTCCAAGCTATGACCCTGTCATAACTATAACATATCCCTTTTAAAATTTCTTTATCCCTTTGCATAATGTCCTTTCCAACTTTTAATTTTTTGTCACTTCTAAAATCGAGCTCTTCATAATCTCTCTCATTGGCAGTGAACCTTTGTTTTCTATTTCTCATGTCCTCACATTCAAATATATTTTCAAGGGAGATTAAACCTCAAGGGAGCTTATTTCCTTTTTACTGGATCACCTTCCCTTTGGAAGGCTCTATTTCAGGTCGTGAATTGTTGGAAGATTTTCTCAATTTTTGTAAAAACACGATGATCTGTATATCATCCAAAAATACTTGCTACTTCTAATCACTGTTGGGAATTTTCAGTTGGACGATGATTTATACCATGTTCTATTTCATTGCTGAGTTAGAAATTGGTCCAAATTGTGAACCAATTGAAGCCATTTGATCAACAACATCATTCTAGGAATGTGGGATAAACTGAATGTTAAAAGCCTCAAAGCTCTTAATTACATCCCATATCCTCTGTCTGTACGACTTCATTCTTATATTTTTGGTGACTGCCTGCCCATGGAATTGACTCACAACCAACTCTAAATGTCCAAAAGTTTGCATTCTCTTTATGCCCATCCATTATACAAGGATCAAACCATGAACCAAGGCTTCATATTATACATCATTATTTGAGCATGGGAACTAAAAATGAAAAGCTTTGAGGGTCTCCGACCTTGTTGCAGACACTAGTCAGACACCTACTCCAGAACCAACCTTGCACTTGGCACCATCAAAATATAATATCCAGAGATGGTTGTCACCCAGATCATTATGGTCCTCTGCATCTACCAATTTTGGAAAGAATTGATCATCATCAAAGATCACATAGGTACCTAATCCAATTGCATGAAATTTTCCAAATGGGTCAGAGTCAATAAATTGGTTGAGGATGACTTCCTCTTCAGGGTTCTGATCACTCATATCTTCTTCATCTTCTACCATCTCTTCCTAGTAATTTTCCCTTTGTGAGAAGGAGGTATATGTTGCTTCAAAGCAAAAGACTAGATTGTCTGCTATGTGTTTTGGATGCAAATATTTAGACATGATCTTCATCTTTGCTCCATGCTTGGTCCTTAATATCAGATGACACCAATCGAGTTCTAAATATTTTCCAAGATTTGTTGTAAAATCTCTTTAAAGGAACATTCTCAATACTAGAGGAATGCCTATCAAAACTACTTCTTGTGTGACTATTTGGCTTGTACATGAGAAGAGGGTCAATGAATAATCTTTAATGTGGCCAATGATTATAAATTTCTTCCCGTCTAATTGCAAGATTCCTTTCTCAAGGGGATCATACTTAAGTTTCAAGGCATTGGCCACTTGTTTAGGCATGAATGTTGTACTAGCTCCTGAATCAATCATGTTATTATGAAAAACTTTATCTCCCACAATAACTATTATAAAGAAAGGCCTGGGATTTGGATTGCTTACCTTTTTCTCTTTTGTGTTGGATGTGTTGTTCACATAAGTTACAGCCTTTGAAGGTTGGGATTCTAATGCGAGCCCTTTATTTTTATTTTGATCATGGGGTGGAGTTACCTTTGTCTATAGTACTTGTTCCTCATTCTTAAATGCTTCCTAGAGTAACATATTTTGTTCATGAATGGATATCCCATAGAGATACATTAGAAGACACCTTTAATTGTTCCACCACATTGAGCATTTTGACTAGCAGGGCCTTGGGTTTGAATGGTGGTATCTCTCTCATCTTCAAGAGAGTTTTATCCAACGTGAATGGGCTTAGTATCTTGTCCATATCATTTTCAAGCAATGACAGAGTTATTGACTGCTGAGTAGGTTAGATGATGGCTTGTAGAGCATGGTTTTCTTGTGGCTATGGTTGACATAGTTGTGGATGCGGTAGAGCTTGTTATACATATTCTCTTGTGAGCCTTCTCTTAGACCCCATGTTGTAGTCTGATTATACTTGTGAGGCACTAATCGTTGGAGTGTCATTTGTGAATACTATGTCTTCTTCTTCTATCCATGAGAATAGTGCTTGGTCTGACACAATATCCATCTCTTGTTCTAAAGACATTCCTTGTATTTTCACTTTAAAGCGGGCATTCTCCATTTTTTAAGATTGATATTCCTTCCTATTTGATAATACACCCTCATTTCTTTGATCCGCTATTTTTTGTTGCAAGTTTCCCCTAAGAAATTTTCAGAACATATTACCATCATTACATGGGAAGCACCATGCATTTTCTTCTTCCACTAAGTTGTTTTGGCCTAGGACTAGATCCTTCTTGGACTAATCTTGATAGCTTGAAGCGACATGGTAACTGGGACTATCTAATTGGAAGATGTCACTTTATAACCTCCTCCTCTTGAGGCTCCTTGGCATGAATTCTATTGATAAGATGGTCTTCCTCCTTCATAGGCCTAAGTGACTTGCTTTGGGGGTACTGCTTGTTGTCATCAGATGAGAACTAGCTCATTAGCAAATAACTGTATGAGACTCTTCAAATCATTAACATTTTTTGCTCATAAAGAGGATCTTGATGTTATTTGTTGCACATCAAGGTATATGTACATGGATTGTGGTATAGTTGATGTGGTCACTTATGGAGCAGAGGTGTTTGGAGTAATTTCTTCCTAAGGACAACTAAATATTTTTCTGAACATGGGCATTGGTGGTTATGGTGGAAGCTTCCCAGCATTGATCAAACTATTCTTTGCACATACTGCCAAATCATATGCATTGGGTAAGACATCTCCTCCCATAGAGGTTATCATGACTGCGATGTCTAAATTAAAATCCTTTAGGTAAAACATAAAATCTATCATGACTAGAGGTCAAGCAGTCATAGGAATCCTTTTCCAAGTTTTGCAAAACCTAGAATTGAAGTGGCTCATGGCCTCTTGCAAGGCCCTTTTGATGGTGATTAATTGATGTAGGAACAAGGACAAATCTCCCTTTTCTAAGAAACATATGAAAAATATCTCTCAAAGCTGATCCCAAGAGTGGATAGAACTGGAAGCCAATGATTGATACTAATCTTAAGCTTTTCCTTTGAAAAAAGAAGCCAATAGCCTAAGAGAATTATTTTCCTCCACTATGTTATGTACTATGCATACCTCTGCTATATCTTGGAGGTGTTTGGAGACTATTTTGAAATCTTCTCTAGAAAATTTTGGAATAGCCTTGAGGATATTAGTGGGTATAGTAGGTCATACATTTGGGGGTGTAGGTGGTTGTAGTACACTACCACTATCCCAGGTTACAAAATTTCTAGGAGCGAGGGAAACAAGATGATCCATTGAAAACAAATTCCTATGGACAGGGTATACTGGTATTCTAATTTGAAAAGTTTGGCCTCCTAGTGGAGTAGATAAGGCTCTAGATCTTGGGCTTTCACTTCTTGCCCTATTACTTCTTAGAGGTGAAACATAGCCTGTAAGTCTTCATCTCCTTGATATCGAGGTAGGTAACTGGGAGTACTGGAAATGGCCCCTTGAGGATGCTCTTCTTTGGATTTTGGGCATAAAATTTCCAGCCTATTTTTCCTAGTCTGATTCAAGAAATATTTTTAATTTCTAATTAGAAGCTCAAAAACCTTTGGGTCCCACTAGGCATGCCAAAAAAATAATCGTTCATCATCAAAGCTTGAACCTCTATAACATCCTTATTGGAAATTGAGCAAGTGGGGGATCAATTTGCACCTCATTGAATACCTCTGAGATTTTTATAGAAATTCGACTCTTCTTTGAGTTGGGGAGAAAAGGTAGAAGGAAATTCAAATACAAAACATGAAGATGGAGATGTTCCAAATCTTTTAGAACATTTCAAACCTCAATTTTTTTCTTTTAAATGATATAATAGACACAAAATGCCACAACCCTTCATTTTTGGGAAGAGAACGAGTAACAAAGACTAAGTAAAATCTCAATGTAGTATTTCAAATATCCCCATAGAAAGCACTCATTAAGGTCTAATAAAGAATAAAAAGGCTCCAAAAGTTAACAAAAATATCTAGAAATTGTAGAAACCCTTTTTCTTTTTACAACATAATATGGAAAAACAACAACCCTTAAAGAAAATGGAGAAGTTCAGCAGACATAATCCAATTTATGAAAGCTATCATTAAATCATAGAAGCCTACAACATGAAAATCAACTACCAAAACTATCAAATTAAGCTTAACTCAGTGTTTTTATTATGAACGAAAACATAAAGAAGGAACTTGAAAAAGGCCATAACATGCATAGTTTCAAATATTTCTTCTAAACAGATCAAATTTAAATTTCAAATGAACTTAAAAACAAGAATCAGATGCTAATCTGATGATATTTTGAGTTAAAACAATATAACATGCTAGAGAATAGTAGTGTTCTATAAAATTTCAGCTTTTGAAAATATCTCCAAAAACTAAGGAAAACTAAAAGAATGTTTTTGTGTATGTTGTCGACCCCTATTTATAGATAAAAAAAGAGAACACTGCCACCAACATTCCAGAAGTGAAAACTTCCAGATGCTGATAGTTGATAGCCCAATATCTGATCTTAGATATTTTTTAGATCACAACAATATTTTCTCATTAATTCCCAGCTGCCTCATTAATGTTGTTTAGATATTTAGTAAATATTGCAATCTGAAAACAATCAAATCTAACACAACCTGGAAAAAATATGATTGATCAACCATGCAAGTTGGCAACACTAACTCTAAGGTTCCATCCTAAAGATGAGACATCCATCGCTTTCCAAAAAACTCCACCCAAAGAGACCCTTTCATAAAAATAACAACTGCTTTGGATGAACAAATGATGTGTTGAGCGGGCAAGCAATCTTAAAACCAAGAAAATGCCTTTGAGAAAAACCCTACCAAGATGACGTGTGTGCTAGCTTGTGCCCAAAGAGAAAAGAATTATATTAAATCCATGTAGTCGTCACATGGCATATTGCACACTTTTGGAGTAGTCTTCTTCTCATTAATTGTAGACACCTTTTGAAGCAAAAATAAGTAGAAGTCAAAAAACCGAAAAGAAAAAAAAAAATTCTTTACAAGAACTTGTCCCAAGACTAGAAAACAAGAATGTGATTAGAACTAAGTGGGTATTCTAGAATAAGCTAAATGAGAATGGAGAAGTTATTAGGAATAAGAAAAGGATTGAGTGTAAAGGTTACTCACAAGTAGAAGGAATAGAATTTGAGAAGACATTTTCTCTTGTGGTAAAAATGAAAGCTATTAGGATGTTTTTGGATTTTGCAACACACAAGGATTTCAAAGTATATTAGATGGATGTGAAGTTTGCATTTGTAAATGGTGAGTTGGAGGAACAATTTTATATTAAACAACCAGAAGGATTTTAGTTATCAGATAACACTAATATGCTTTATAGATTGAAGAAGTCATTCTATAGACTCAAGCAAGCTCGTAAATCTTGTAATGCAATATTGGATAGGTATTTGTTGCAACAAGTGTTGAATAATGGTAGCACATATATATATATATATATATATATATATAATTTAAGGTTGAAAAAGATCAAATCTTGATTGTGGTTGTGTATGTTGATGATATAATCTGTGAAGAAAATGAAGGTATGTGTAAGAGATTTGAAGAAGAGATGTAGAATGATTTTGAAATGCGAATTTTTGGGGAGATGATTTTTTCATTGGACTACAAATCAATCAGACAAAAAAAAGGTATATTCATTTCACAATAAAAATATGTCAAGGAAATGCCAAAGAAGTTTGGAATGGAAGATTCTAAACCGGTATGTACTCCTATGGTTATTGGTTGCAAGTTGAGAAAGAATGATGAATCTCCTAAGGATGATCAAAGAAAGTAAAAATAATTGATTGGAGGACTATTCTATCTAACTTATACTAGACCAAATATCATGCGTGTAGTTTTTCTTGTGGCTAGATTTCAAGAAGATCCTAAAGAATCACATGTGGTAATAGTGAAGAGAATATTTAGATACTTGAAAGGCACTCTAAAACATGGCCTGTGGTATCCAAAGGATATTGATTTATCTTTGAGTTCTTATAGTGATGTAGATTTGGAAGGTTGTGTGGATGATTTTTTTTTACAAGTGGTGGTACATTCTTTCTTGGAAACAAGTTGGTGTCTCATCAGAGAAAAAGGAAAGATTTGGTATAATTGTCCACAATAGAAGAAAAATATATTGTGGTAGCATCTTATTGCACATAAGTGTTGTGGATGATAAATAATTTGAAGGATATCAGAGTAGTGTATGATTAACCTATTTCTATATTTTGTGATAATACAAGTGTTATCAAAATTTTAAAGAATTCGATAATGCATTCAAGGACAAAGCATATTTCAATTTGGTATCACTTTTTGAGAGAGAAGGTCGTAGAGAATGAGGTGAAGATGGAGGATGTGTTTACAAAGGATTAAGTTGTAGATATCTCCATAAAGGATCTTCCTAAGGATAATTTTGAGTATCTTTGGGAGACGTTAGGGGTTATTTTCCCTCCTTTCAAGTAGATGCATAAGGATATGCATTGAATTCCACTAGATTTCAAGATTCATTCATTCTTATGGATTGATATTGGTGGCAACCTCTCATGGGGAGTAGTTAGTAGCATTGCCAGTTGTTGAAGTCACAAAGAGTAAGTGTTGGCATTGTGTGATATACAAGTGTCTTCCTTTGTGAGTTGTATTAAACAATATGTGTAGTAGTTACTAGTTGGTAAAGAATGTTATGTACTCCTAAGTGGGGAGTTTGGAGAGAAGGTGTAAAGAAAACATAGTGCAATAGAAGAAAATGAATTTACAAAGCAAATACATGTGTGATTGATGTCAAAGGGGATTTTTCCCTTTTCCATTGATGTCAAAGAGGGAGAGATTTAATTGAAAAACATTATGAAGTAAGGGGAAGAAAAAGAGAAAGTGTTGGAGATGATACATTTTTGTGTAAGGGGGAGCAACTTGTGCACTATTGTGCAGTATGTGTTGGTGATAAAAGTTGTTTTTATTGTCAATGTTTTTTCATATCATCTATTTCCATCAATGATAAAGGGGGAAAGTTTTGGAGGTATTTATAGTTTTTGTTGTCATTAATGTCAATAGGTCTATGTTATTGCATTGATGTCAATCATTGATATTCTTTTGTTTTTTGTATTATGTTGTCATTAGTAGTCTCACTGGTTGCAACCTATAGTGTTTCCTTGATAAGTATGTGTGTAGTTGAATTATTGTAGTACAATTGGTTTGGTGGTGATAAGGAAGTGTTGCAGATGATGAGAATGTGTTTGTGGTGCTTGGAACTTCTAACTTCTTTTGAGAAAATTTTAATAGAAGAAGAAACAAGGTGGTAAAGAGTGTTTAGTGTAGTAGAGTAGTGTTAAGTGTTTTTCTCCTCGTTACTTCATGGTTGAAGATCTACTTATGTGGTTTAGATATGTTGATCAGATGTGTTTAGAGGTGTTACATCTAGAGTTCCTTGTCTTGGATAATTATGTAGAGAAAGTTGTATCACTAGTGTGTGAACTATGAATGTAGTGTTGTCAGGGAGTTCAATGGTTTTGCTCCAAATTTCTCCACAATTTGGTTTCTATTCTTGTATATTTTAGAGTTTTCTTACATTTCTCATATCTATCTCCACTATGAGTTGTTTGAAGTTTGATTCTCTGTAAGGTTGAATTCATGTGTTACAGTGTGTGGAAGGTTAACTAGGTGTACAAAATGAATGTGTTTTTGAGGTGAAAGTTGTTGCAAATGAATTTATTAGATTTAAAGGTATTTATTGAATATTCTATATTATTTTTAAGTTTTTTGTGTGTTATGTGAGTCATCTTTTGATTTTGCGAAGTGGGTACTTAAATGTTCAATAGTGTTTACATAGGTTCGACTAACCTTGGGTATTTACACTAATTGCATATATGCTTCAATGTTTGTGGAAGTGTGCCATGGTGTATACATATGCATTTAGGTCCCAATTAAGGTGTGATGTGGTTTTCTTGCATTCCTCTCCATTGCGGGAATGTTTGGTGCCAACCTAATTTGAATTTACACAGTTGAGGTGTATATGCGACCTTGTAGATTGTTTTCACGATTGAGGATGGTATATATGTTTGGTGAGTTGATGAAGGATTGTGTAATTATGTGTGTGTAATGTAATTTATGATATGAAGTGTGAAAGTGTGAAGTGGAGTGTTAGCATTAATGACTAATAATATTGGAAGTAGTGAGAAGAAGGTGTCTACATTCTTTAGAGAGAGTGTTAATGTATTGTTGTTGCAGTGGTGGAACCCTTTCGTTGCTCTGAGATAGATTTTTCATTGTAACAATATTATTTCTTCTTTATATTCTAGTAGCGAGCCCTCCTATAGTGATCCTATTGTATTTGATGTTGCAATTACTTTATATTGTGAGCTAATCATCACTGTGGTTTTACCCTTCTTGATTTTTCCAAATAAATATAATTTTTTGATGTGTATGGTGTTGTATTTTTAGTTTCTATTATTTAAGTTCATGCTAAATCATTATAACAAATTAAGGTTAAAAGTGGATCTAAATGTTAGTGAAGGTTTGATGTTTTAATGTATAATTGATACACTCCCCCTCCTAGTTGTCTTGTGCATTCAAAAAATTGTATGGATCTAGGTTCATTTAAATGCTGCAATGGGAATTTTCATAGCATATTCATTAAATATGAGTGATATTGTCAGAACATTTGTAAAAAAGGAAAATGACAACCCTATGTCTTATGTGTAAAACCTAGGATTCAAATTTTGTGTTGTGGGGGTTTTAGGGGTATTTTCTATTGTTTTATGAAGATGGAGATCAATGAGGTGTTTATATTTATTTTCAACCATGAAGGTTAGCCAATTAGACTTGGATCTATATCTTTTAGGGTCTTAGAATGGATTGCAATTGATTGAAATTGACTAACCTAATTAGACTATGTAGCCTAATATGAAAATGCAAGATATTGAAAATTGACATATAGAAACAAAGAATGGTAGACAGATCTAGGAAGGGAAGCTGATGAGGGCACAACCCGAGACTTAGAAAATAACCCACAAACAAGAGAATAATTTTATTATTCAAAAAATGGAGCTTCTTACATGTAGAGGATCTCAAATCCCCAAGTTCTACAACACATGCAAGTTATAGAAAGCTACAAAATAACCCTTTGTAATATCAGAGCTTGTCCACAAAAAATTACCCAAAAGGTAGAAGCACGCTTCATAAATGAGGCTCTTCATTGGTTTGGAGCCAAAAACATTCAAATTTGAGTTTGGGTGGTTTGGCCAAAATTCTTATGAATTTCAAATTTCAAAAGAGCATTTGCAATTTTATCTTCTAGAAAGTGCGCCAACTTCCCGGGGCCATAACTTTTGATCTGGAACTCCGATTTGTGAACCGTTTGAACCGTTGGAAAGGTCTCGAAGTCAATAACATGCTCAAAATTTGCTATGCCAATTTTGGCAAGTTTTGGGACCATTACAGGAGCTCTAAGTGCCTCAAATTTAATTCAAAATATTTTCAGGTGCAAATCTAGGAAACTAAAATTGCAATATCTTTCAACCCAAGAATAGAAAATAAAAACCATAAATTGGGAATTCCATTATGATGAAAAAGGGTATCCAAAAATGTAAAAACATCTAAAAACCAAGAAACTTGAAATTTAACTATTTTTGGGTGATGCAAGATTTCCTTTACACCATTGGATGCTCCTGCATCAAACACCCAGGGTAATTTGAGAAGTGAGCTCATCATGTCTCAGATGGTGGAGGAAAACCCAAACAGTCAACCTCTACCTTAGGAAACCAGGATGAATCTTCAACAGGCCTTCCTTTCCATTTCACCAGATATTCTTCATACTGCCTGTTCCTGGTACTCCTTCCCACATGACTATCCAAGATTTCTTCAATCTCCTCATTTTTTGAAGTAGGTGCTGGAATCCCACACTGTTCCATCGCTGGTACTTCCTCTGTGCCACCTTCATGATACTTTATCAAATCTGAAATGTTGAACATAGGGGAGATGTTGAATCCATCCGACAACTCTACCTCATATGCATTCCCTGAATCATGCCTCTTCAAAATTTTATAGGGACCAAACTTCTTCATCTTCAATTTGTTATATGTTCCCACTGGAAACCTTTCTTTCCTCAAGTGGACCATCGCTTCATCCACCAATCTAAAACTTATGCCTCCTCTTCATCACACGCCTTAACCTTATACTTTGCATATTCATCTTGTTAATATATTTCCCATTCTCATGTATATCCTTGATGTGTTCTGCAAAATCTTTAGCTTCAACACTTATTTTCTTCTCTTGGTCCATCTTCCTCAATTTTGGAGTTGTTCTAGGACTACCTCCATACACAATCTGGAATGGTGATCTACCAGTGCTTCTGTTGACGGAATTGTTGTAAGAAAATTCTGCCTAGGGCAAGATCAAGTCCCATGCCTTGGGTTTATCTCCTACCAAACATCTCAGTAGGTTACCCAGACTCCTGTTAACAACCTCTATCTGCCCATCTGTTTGTGGATGGTGTGCAGAATTGAACAACTCTGTCTTTAGCTTCTTCCACAAGGTCCTCCAAAAGTACCCCACAAATTTGGTGTCACGATCCAAAACAATACTCTTTGGTAGACCATGCAGCCTCACCACCTCTTTGAAGAAAAAGTCAACAATGTGGACTGCATCATGGGTCTTCTAACATGGAATGAAATGTGCCATCTTTGAAAACCTATCAACCACCATAAAAACTGAATCATTCCCTCATTGTGTCCTTGGAAAACCAAGAACAAGCCATACTTATATCCTCCGCGGCCCTCCTGCAGTGCAGGGTAAGGGTTGATATAGCCTATATTGACTCTCACTCCTTTAGCCATCGACGCTTTACCCTACAACTTTGCTCTGAACTTCCCAGCTACATCTACTGGGCCCGATAATAATGCTCCCTTGATAATGACAATGGTCTTATCCTTCAAAATGTCACGCCATTCATCCACTATGCTTCTCGCTGTCAGTTCTCCCTCATGAACTCCGGGGATACCTGGTGACTTTTCTTAAGTAACATGCTATGCCGATTATGAAATCTAGCCCGCCTTGTCTTGTCCAGCGTAATAGGTTCCTTTACAAGCTTTCAAGCCCTGCAAAATCGGGATCGCCTGCATACAGTGTCTTGAGTTCGAACCCCAACCACTTCAATCTACATCTTTGTCATCAGTAATGCACTCACCCAGGGCATCTCACGCAGCCTAATTTGACTTCCCATCTATGAACAAAAAAGGTTATAACTTCGGCAAAAACTCTACGCTATTATGTGCCTGCAGTTTAATTTTCCAGGACTATTTGTAACTACAAGGCTGATGATTAATTATATAGAACCGCCATTTGGCAACAAATAATGTCTCCATTTGTTCCCAGTAAGCGAACTATAGCATAAAATTCTTGATCGCTGCCTCTGGAATACTTTCTCTTGGCGTCATTTAACTTTTCACTGAAATAGGCAATGGGCTTACCTTCTTGGCTCAACACTGCTCCAATGGCACAACCACTGGCATCACAATCCACCTGAAACACCTTGTTGAAATCTAGGAGGGCTAGAATAGGTTGCTCTATCACCTTATGCTTCAACAATTCAAAACTTTTTGCTGCCCCAATGCTCCACTTGAATTCTTTTCTATCCCCTCTCATTGTTTCAGTCAGGGGTCCACAAATACTACTGAAGTTTCTAATGAACTTTCTATAAAATCTAGCCAAACCATGGAAAGATATCACCTCGGTAGTAGTTCTTGGGGTAGAATAGCCTTCACCTTCTCTGGATCCATCTTGAGACCTTCTACTGAGACAACAAACCCCAAGTACACTAACTCTCTCTTCACAAAATTGCACTTCTTTAGATTAATCAACAGTTTCTCTTCTCTTAACTTCTCAAAGGCTCTCTGAATATGCATCAGATGCTCATCCAACGTCTTACTAAAAATAAAAATATCATCTAAATACACAATAACAAATCTTCCTAGAAATTCTTTTAGTACCTCGTTCATGAGCCGCATGAATGTGCTCGGTGCATTGGTTAGCCCAAATGGCATGGCTAACCACTCATATAGGCCCTCTTTGGTCTTGAAGGCAGTCTTCCATTCATCTCCCTCTCAAATCTAGATCTGGTGATATTCACTTTTTAGATCAATCTTTGTGAAGTACTGAGCTCCACTCAAATAGTCCATCAGGTCATCCATCCTTGGCATGAGAAATCTGTACTTGATTGTTATCTTATTTATGGCTCAATAATCTGTACACATCCTCCACTCCCCATCCTTCTTTGGTGCTAGTACTGCAGGTACTGCACATCGACTCAAACTCTCCCGTATCAAACCCTTTCTCAACAACTCTTGAGCTTGTTTGTTAAACTCCTCATTTTCTGTTGGAGTCATTCTATGAGCTGCCTTATTTGGCAAACTGGCTCCAGGAATCAAGTCAATCTAATGACTGATGTTCCTTATTGGTGGTAAACCCTCAGGTACATTATCAGAAACAATATCCTGAAACTCATCCAACATCCCATAAACTTCTTTTGGAACCTTCTCACTATCCTCCTTACTCACTCTAGGAATCAATGCATAACACACACGCTCATGCTTCATACCTTCTAAAATTTCTTCCATCTACATAACAAATTCTAGCACTACTGCATACCTTTTCTTCAGTCTCCTTCAAGGGTTTCAACTTGTGATGAACCCCATCCTTTGTCAAGGAATAAGTGTTTGCATGGCCATCATGTATAGCTCGCCTATCAAACTACCATGGCCTCCCAAACAACATGTGACATGCATCCATGGGGATGATATCACAGAGTACCTCATTATGATGGCTCCTGATCTTGAACTTTACTAGGCACTGCTCATTGACCAAAACTTTGTGGTCTTTCTACAACTAGGAAATCTAATACAGATGTAGGTGTCTTTCCCTCTTCATCTTCAACTTTGTGACCATCTCCTCTAACACTAGATTATCAGTGCTCCCACCATCAATAACAACATCACAACATTTTCCTTCACACTTGCACCTTGTGCGAAATAGATTCTTCCTTTGTTATGGTTCATTTTCCTCAGTCACCAGGGCTCTCCTAATTACTAGGGCTTCTCCCCTTTTAGCGTCATCAGAATGTTCAGATTGGGCCTCTTCATCTGCATGCGCAACCCTTCCATGACCTTTTGGACTTTTGTCTGCCCTTTCTTGGTGTTGTGGACATTCATAAGCTCGATGCCCTTCTTCACCACACTGGAAACACATTCCTCTGAAACCACCTCTTCTAGATCCTTGTCCATATCTCCCTCATCCTCTACCTCTTTGATCACCACTGTTTTGATCATGAGGATGGTAGAAGTTGTCATTTCTTTTGCTTTGGCTGGTACCCACATCTTCACTTTTCTTTTCATCATCATTTTGGCTTCGTAAAGGTCTTCCATTGCCCCTTTTGCTTTGACCTCTTCGTCCTTTTTGCTTGCCATCAAATATTTTGTTCAGCTTCTCTTCCACCTTCAGAGCAAACTGATACACATCCTCAATGGTGGTCTACAAATTTCACAAACTGGGCTTAATTCCTCCTGAATTTGAGGTGTAAACCCATTAAGATATCGAACTACCTTCTCCTTATTGGCCCTCTGGCTGTGACTTTTGATGCGATGATTTATCTTGTGAAAATATTGATGCAATTCTTTCTGAGATGTTGCTTCTTACTTCAGCCTTACCAATTTCTTTAATAGATCTAGCTGGTGAATACTAGTATGGGCACGCTTCTTGAGTTTCTCTCTGCCATCGATCCCATCCACGGTGATCTTGCCCTTTTCCTCTTTGATTTCTTTTAAGCTGGACCTCTTTCCACCAAATCTTGGCATGGCCTTCAACTTCATTTTGCAAACTTGATCCGGATTCCTCTATTTCTTCATACTCCAAAATATTCTTCTGGCTCCATTGAGTCGGTTGATCAACTCTTAGGATTCAGACTTCAGAATACTTTGGGGACTTACATGCAGGTCTTTCAGTCTTGAGAGTAGCCTTATACATTTGGTCTTGATCAATTCGCTTCTTCTTCCTCTTCAACATTCAGACAACCTTCTTCTCTCAACTATCCTCACTTTCATCCTGCGGTTTAACCCTCTTCTCCTTTGCTCTTATGTAGTCAATCGTCTGCGGAGGCACTTGAGTGCATCTCTTCCCTGACATTCTGCCACCACCATTACAGCACCACCATGCCTACAGGCACCACTCTTGGAGGCATCCTTCTTGATCTCGACCCACAGCCAGGATCACAGTGTGCAGGCCTCCTGGTCAGCCGATGCATCACATGCTCCAAAGAAAAACCCACTTTGATACCACCACTTGATGAGGGCATAATTTTATTATTTAGAAAATGGAGCTTCTTACATGCAGAGGATCTCAAATCCCCAAGTTCTACAACACATGCAAGTTATAGAAAGCTACAGAATAACCCTTTCGCAATATGCGAGCTTGTCCCCAAAAAGTTACCCAAAAATTAGAAACCCGCCCATAAATAGAGCTCTTCATTAGTTTGGAGCCAAAAAAGTATTCAAATTTGAGTTTAGGTGGTTTGGCACCGAAAATTTACAACATGAAGTTCAAATTTCAAAAGAGCATTTGCAATTGTATCTTCTAGAAAGTGTGCCAACTTCTTGGGGCCATAACTTTTGATCTGGGACTCCGATTCACAAACCATTTGAACCATTGGAAAGGTCTCAAGTCAATAACATGCTCAAAATTTGTTACACTAATTTGGGCAAGTTTCGGGGCCATTCCAGGAACTCTAAGTGCCTCAAATCTAATTCAGAAGATTTTCAAGTGCAAATCTAGGAAACTAAAATTGTAATATCTTTCAACCCAGGAATAGAAAATAAAAACCATAAATTGGGAATTCCATTATGATGAAAAGGGTATCCAAAAATGTAAAAACATCTAAAAACCAAGAAACTTGAAATTTAACTATTTTTGGGTGATGCAAGATTGCCCTTACACCACTGGATGCTCCTACATCAGAAGCACACTATGCCTCTATCCAAATTTTTGGTTTTGATCACTATGGGAGGAAACAGTTACCCAAGGTCATTTAGGTCCTTGTATAGGTGTCTTTCTTTGTTTTTATGACCTATGATGGCAGATCCAATACCTTCATTTCCACTTGTAAATTTTTCAAATAACTTTGTATGTGAGTTTTACGAGTTTACAAGATGTAGGGATTCAAATGCAACAATGAAAAATTTGTCTTGAAGCTTCCTTCAATCCTCTCTAAATATGAAATCTTCACATTCACAAAGAGAAGAGACTTTCCACCATTTAGGGGCTTGCCTTGGTCAAACCCCATTTTAGTGTTTCCACTTCCATAATGGAAATGCCAATGATAAAAATGGATAAATGATAGGAAGGAATGATGAATAAACAAATTGTTGTAACTCAACAACCTTCAATGGCTTCCTTGAAGGACTGAAGTCATAAACATCACCTCAAGGTCTTAGATCTTTCTTGCTTGATTTCCTATATTGCTTAGAGACCTACAACAAGGGTTAACCTTCACAAACAATGATAACATAAACACATATGAACTCACATAAGATTTCACATGATATTAGGATCTATAATTGCTGCAATAAAGCTCTAAAATACTACTCTTGAATTCATTGATAGTACTCTCAATTTTCAATTATTTAGATAGATAATTTTACCTCTATTTCAAATGATGCAATATCTAGGTATTTATAAAAATTTCTCCAAAATCTAAAAAATTAAATCCTGATAATTGACATTGGCAACTTGAATTTTGAATATTAAAATGTTGACACTGACATATCCAAAATTGGTCCCCAACAAAATAGGGGGATCCATACACCAAAGTGTGTATTGTTCCTAGCCCTATTTTCTACAACATTAATTGTTGGGGAAAAACTATCAATTGGATGCATTTGTTCAATGCTTGTGATTTCTTTGAAAATGGTACAAATGAGCCTCAAAACGTATAATTTAGGAACTTAGGTGCTCAATTAGGATCAATAATTTAGGGGGACAAAACATAATGTGAAATTTTCAAGGATGACAATTTACAATACTACATTTAGCTCCCACTTTAGTGAGAGTATGAACTTATGCTCAAACTCACACTAAATTAGAAAATTTATGTCAAGAGGGGTTTGATTGTAAAAATGTTGAAGAGATAGGATTACTAAGGATCTAGGGGGAGTGAACAAGCCCCTAGGATATAATATCCCATGGAAAACCAATATAAGCACAAAGAAACATGCACATGTGGGTATGTGCAGGATCATGATGGGCCAAAAAGTGGCAATATGATGAGATTGTGGCTGGTGACTATTTTTTTACCCAAAATTGAAGAAATGAAAAGGGTTTTTAAAGGATATTCTTACTTTCCATTGATATAAATTATGTTTTACTTTGAACTTAATAAGTAATTATTTTCATTTTCTATTCAAATTACAACTAAAGTCCTGATTGATAGGCTGATTGAAAAATATCTACAGCTTTCAAATGGTATCACATTTTTTGAATCCAAAACATGCATCACATTCTATGCTTCACATAATATAGAATTAAAAAAATAAAAAATGAATTTCATGAAGTTTTGACCAAGTTAAGGTGGTTAGACATACAAGTTTTTTTTTAAGTTGTAATAAAAAAATCATAATTAATTATTTACTTTAAGAAAATTACAAAACAATATGCATCGTATTGGGGCATTAGTCCTCTAATTACATCTAAAGTATTATAAAAAAATATTATCATTTTATTGTGTTTAGGGTGGTCAGACATACACCTACTTCTTATTTTTTCCCTCAAATTTAAGTACCATTGCATTGAAATTTCAATTTTCATCAAATAGAATTTTTTTAAAACAAACCTAGTAGTTTAGAAACTACATTCAATTTTCTATAGATTCTATTCTTACATTTTTTTGAAATAATATATATAACTTATTCAAATTTTTATGTCAAGTTTCCTAACTCTGATTTTTCTAATTTTTTTGCCACTTAAGGGCCTATTTTTTTCATGATGATCTTGCACATACCCATGTATGATATGCAACAAAAAAAATACACAAACATACATGTCAAAAACATGAAGCATACATGATGAACACATCACATAACACATAAATGATATCAACATGAACACCAACATGATGAAAACATAATATAAACAAAAATAACACTCAAAAAGACACACAAAAAAACACAAAGGTTAGTACTAAAGGGATTTGAGTTGATAATTCAAAGAGACCTTAATCTTAAATTGTCTCAAATACCAAACGCCATTTATCAAATAAATGCTAAACATGAGGATTCTCTCATGAGGACTAGAAAGTTGTGTTATTCCACATCACCCATTTATCTACATAGATCTACTAGCTAGCAATTTGTCTTATGCTAGGTGTCAATGCAATATGATGGGTTCCTCAAGGCTACCAAGATGCATTATGCCAATTACTCATGAAATACATGGCTCCATTAGGAAGAAAGTTATGTTATGCTATGTGGCCATGTTAAAAAGAGGGCTTCTCAATTTCTTGATCAAACAAGTTTCGTTGTGTTGAATCCATGAACTATCTTGCAAAATCTCACTTTATGGAGTGCATAAAACTCACCTCAGGGGATGCATAAATTTTAATGTCATGAGGGGCAAACAAAAATCACCTCAAGGGCTGCATAAAGTTTAACATCACAAGGGATGAACAAAGCTCACTATAGAGGGTGCATAAAGTTTAACATCATGGGGGGTGTGCAAAAATAACCTTAGGGGGTGTATAAAGCTTAACGTCATAGGGGATGAGAAAAAATCACCTCAGGGAGTGGATAAAATTACCTAGGAGGTGCATAAACAATGAAAAGATAAAGCTAAAACCTCAAGGGGTGTTATAAGAAAACTGCCACAAAAAGTGATTTACAAAAACAACAAAGGGGCTTTACTCAATACATGAAAGGTCACACCTTATGGAATATCACACATGACACCACCACCAAGAGAGGACTAGTCATGGAATAATAGACTCACACCTTAGGGAATACTAGCCATAGCATTAATACCAAGGGAAATGTTATGTAGTGTAGAAAAATTTCCTCCTTGACATTTTCACACTTTTTTGGGCCCTCCCTGCTAAAAAATAGGCTTCTTTATGCTTTATTTGGCCTTATTTTGCATCCACAAGCCTTGCTTAATCTATCATTATGAGGATAATCTAGACATATGTCAAGTGACCAATTAGAAATTAATGATTTTTGGTTGTGTGGGATAGATTTAGTGATCTGGGATTCATACGCCACCTTGGGCGTATGGGTCCCACCTAGATTTTAGGGCCCCGATCTAAATTTAACATTAAACTAAACCTTTTCTTGAAAAATGTGTCCCAAGCTTAGCCTAATGGGACACGTATGCCCCAACTGGCATATGATTCCCGCTTAGCTTAAACCTAAATTTGGATTCAATTCTTGGTGGGATTTTATTCTCCTAGATCTAATGTAAGCTTGTAGTGTTCTAATTTTAGGAAATTTGGCATAAACAAGTATAAATACATGGTTATTTCACTCATTTTCTCGTAGAAAATTTACAAGTCATCTAGAAATTTAAGTGATTTTATGAACATTCAAGTGAAAACATCATAAAGCATTCAAGAGTAATTATGAAGCACTTTGAAGCACTATTCAAATGTCAAGCATCATGTTTGTTTTTGAGCTAATATTTGTGATGTAGGGTTCCTATGATTCAAGCAAGCATTGAAGTCAAGATCTAAAACATCCAAGCAAGAGCCAAGATCCAAATCTATGCTAGCCATCTCCTAGATGTTTGGAACATCTTATTCATCGGTTTGGTGAGTTGCAATATAACTATAGTGTTGAAAAAAGGATCCTTTGACAATTTTTACACTCGTTTGGGTTCTCCTTGTGGATTTTGGCTTAATGTTGACTTTATTTAGTGTTGCAATGTGGATAACACATTCACATTAGGTCTTGGGCCCTTCTGAACTAATGGAATTTAATGATTCCTTGCAAAAGTGTTGTGACACACTTTCACACTTTTCTAGGGTTTTATCAACCTAAACATAATTTCAATCATAATAATCTTAACCTTGCATTATTTTGATTGTTGTAAAGAGTTGTAACACACTTTCACATTCATCTAGGATTTTCATTAACAATTTTGATTTCTTATGCTTTAATTGGCACTATTTTGCATCCGCAAGCCTTATTTATTACATCTTTTTGAGGATAACCCTGAAACCAATCAGTAACCAATAATAATTAGGGTGTTCCTAGCTTGTGTGGCCTAGATTTAGTGTTTGTGACTCTTTCACCACCTTGGGCGAAGGAGTCCCACCTATGTATTTTTTGCCCCGATATAGGATTCACACATTTCTAGACAGTTTTGATTTTTGGTCCCATACATTATGTGTGATGGGACTCATTTGCCACCTTGGGAAAATGAGTTCTGTGTGATAAAAATTCAAATTTAATTCAAATTCCTGGTGGTATTTTATTCTCCTAGATCTATTGCCGGCTTTTAGTGTTGTAATTTTGGGAATTATTGCATAATTAAGTATAAATAAAAGGTTCTCTCACTCATATTCAACACCTAGCAAATTTTACAAGCATTCAAGAGTTCACAAGAGCATTTGAGCATTCACTAGAGAATTCATGGCATTTCAAGAGAAAATTATCAAGCATTTTGGAACATCTTTCAATTGTCATTCATCATGTTATTTTAGAGCTAACAATTTGTGCTATAAGGTTTTGTGATTCAAGAAAGCATTGCATTCAAGATATATCAACATCAAGCCAGAGTCAAGAACCACATCCATTGGAGCCATCACTTACATGTTAGCAATCTCTTATTGCAAGGGTTTCATGAGTTGCAACATTTTATTTTGTTCATTCATCATTCTCCATTCATATTTTCTTTCATTTCAAGGTTTAATTATCAACAAGGGGTTTAACCAAGACAAATCCTTATTCAATAACCCCCACATAATTTTTCCATATTCTTGTGTATGATTTGTAGAGCTAGGTTGCAAATTTTCCAAGAAGTAAAGGTGGAGAAAAGTTGTCAAGTTCCTAAATTTAGCTTGCATTAGGTTTTGAATTTTTTAATTGGCATTCTAGGGTTTCAAATTTTTCTCATTTAGCTTGCATTGTTGCATCTAATTTCATTAAAAAATATTAAAAATTCCACATTTGCATCTCAGGTTTTCATCAGAAAACATAAAAGGCATAAAATTCAATTCAAAAATTTAGAAAATTTTCAAAAAAATTAGTACCTGGACTCATTCGCCACCTTGGGCGAATCAATCCCATTGCATATTTTTCACTACATTTTCTGGCATTTATAGTTAATTTTTTGAGTTTATGATTGTTGTTGTTATCTCTCTATTTTAGTCTGCATACTTTCTATTTCATTCATTTCATTGTATTTAGCTTATATTTACTCATTTTGTGCATTGCTAAAAAATCAAAATTGCATTTACAACATTGTTGCATAGTTTAAAATATGGAATTTTCATCATGGATATGTGCTTTAATAAACCTTGGATGTCATTAAATTCCTTAGTAAATATGTCAAGTTGTACCTTTGGAAATGAACCTAATGAAATTGAACTCACTCATGCTCACTAAACTCCTAATGCATGTCCTCCTTGCGATGTTGACATCATTGGAGAAGATGTTGACATCATTGGAGAAGATGATGATAGCATGAATAAGTTCCTAAATGATTGTATTGACAACCTTGAGGCTAATGCATACTTTTATCCATCCATGAATCAACCAAATCCTCCTACAATACCACATCTTGAGATGTTTGGTTATTTACATCTTGAAACAAAAGTTGAACCTATGTTCCCTACAACAAGTGAATCTAGTTCCTCTAGACAAGAAAACAATCAACCATTTTATGGTAACAAAGTAATAAATACTCCCATCAACCTTGAAGAAACATATGGAAAATGTTTCACAATCTTGAGTAGACAAGGATGTGATACAACATGTGAACATGAAATTCATCAACTCTTAGTGTAAAAACCAATGAATGAGAACACAAATGGCTTAGGATATCAAGATGCCTCTCATAACAACAAGCCTCGTAGAGAATATATAGGGCTCTAAGATTATGGTACGATGATCTTTGATTCCCCTCCTAATTTGAATGTTCTTCTTCCTAAGGAACAACCAATAGATCATAACAATAACAAGGATAAAGATAGGATTATCTCAGGACTTCCTGCCCTAATCCTATCTAGAGAATTTGGTGAATCTAGCAAGCATAAGAGGCCTTACAAGTTAGAAAAACTAGCCCACCACCCAAAAGTGAAAGGAAACTACAATTTTTTTTTAACAAAGAACATATAACATTACCACCTATGAATTGATTAGTTCTATATCCTAAAGATTCAAAATTCCCAAATTGAGGATATCTTTGAGTTCTCAAACATAGTACTAATGAATGTTATGCATTTTAGTTAGTATTGAAAAACTTTCACTTTGATGGCAATGATTACCATTGTGTGATTGCCTAACTTAATATTGTTACACCCCTTGTCATGTAATAATTGTAGAATATTATATTCTCATTATTACATGACCTTTTCCATCACCTATCTCGACTCATTCTTGTCTCACACTTAGTGGGGGGAAGTAATTGTTAGCCTTGTTAGGCTCCGAGATGATGGTACAATGAGATTGGGAGGTAGATGACTTGCTCATATGTTGACTCACATTTTCCTTAATAGTATTTTGCATTATTTCTTTTTCATTTTATTTTTTGTGATTTCATGTGCATTATGTGATCCCCCATATTTTTTGTTTGATGTTCTCTCTCTTTGTGCCATTCCTCTATTTGTACCTTCATTCTTCTCTATGTCATGCATCGCTTCCGCTTTTTGTCTTTATCTTTTTCTTGTGTTTTCCTTTTGGGGATGATGCAAGGCATTGAGACATTCCTATCTCCTTCATGTTGACCCAAAAGGCTTTCTTCTTCCTTTTCCTTTTCATTTTATTTTATCTTTTTCTTGTGTTTTCCTTTTTGCGGATGACCCAAGGCATTGAGACATTCCTATCTCGTTCATTTTGACCCAAAAGGATTTATTTTTCCTTCACCTTTTCATTTTATCTTTATTTTTTTCTTGTGTTTTCCTTTTGGGGATGATGCAAGACATCAAGACATTCATGTCTCCTTCATGTTGACCTAAAATATTTTCCTTTTTTTTTTCCTTTTTTTTTCTATTTGTCTTTTGTTTTCCTTTTGGGGATGATGCAAGGCATCGAGACACCCTATGTCTCTTCCATGTTGACCCAAAAGGTTTTTCTTTTTTTTTAATCTCTTTGTGTTAGGGTATGTGCAGGATCATCATGGAAAAAATAGGCCCTTAAGTTGTAAACAAATTAGAAAAATTAGAGTTAGGAAACTTGAAGTAAAAATTTGAATAAGTTAACTATATTATTTAAAAAATATGTAAGAATAGAATCTATCAAAAATTGAATGTAGTTTCTAAACTACCAGGTCTTTTTAAAAAAATAAAAATCTATTTGGTGAAAATTTGAAATTTTAATGCAGTAATACTTGAATTTCAGGGAAAAAATAAGAAGTAGGTGTCTGTCTAACCACCCTAGCCACAATAAAGATAATTATTTTTTATAATATTTTAGATATAAGTAGAGGACTCATGTCCCGATGTGATGCATATTTTTTTGTAATTCTTTTCCAAGTAAATAATTAATTATGATTTAAATTTTATTACAACTTTTAATTTTTTTTAAAAAATCGTATGTCTAACCACCTTAACTTGGTCAAAAATTCATGAAATTCACTTTTTCTTTTTTTAATCTTATAGTATGGGAAACATACAATGTGACACATGTTTTGGATTCAAAAAATGTGATACCATTTGAAAGCTATAGATATTTTTCAATCAGTCTATCAATCAATACTTTAGTCAAAATTTGAATAGAAAATGAATAATAATTACTTATTAAATCAAAGAAAAGTATAATTTATATTGGTGGAAATTTGAGAATCTCCTTTAAAAACCCTTTTTCGTTTCATCAATTTTGGGTTAAAAAAAAGTCGTCAGCCACATACCCATCATATTGGAACTTTTAAGCCCATCATGATCTTGAACATACCCATCATTCCTCTAGTTCTATGTGTATTTGGGGGATGATGATAGTTCCAAGCTCTATAAAACCATTACAAGAAAGAACATACCCACCCCAAATCCATAGATCCCTTATGTGTTTAGTGTTTTCATTTTGGGGGAAACCCCTCCCTTTTCTTTTTCTCTTGCATGATGTAGCTTTACTCTGAAACATATGACTTGGCATAGGGATTTTCAAATTGGCTCTCATGTCTTCTTTCTTGTTAGCATTCTTCATTTTGCTACTTTAAATAAATTTCTCACAATATGGTGTTTAGTAATTCCTTTAAAGTGGGGGCATACATTGGCATTATTCTTTTACATTTTACATTTTTCGTTCTTAGTGCAACCTTCTTACTTCATACGATGTGTTTATCGCTTTGTGGATGACATTGGGTGTAATTTCCTTCAGGAGCATGATCTCTCTTAGCATATTAAATTCCTCTTAGCGAATTGATGTGACACACTGCATCCCCTAAACTGTGAATTTTCTATTCTTTGATTGGTCCTCTTTTGGAGACATTAGGCACAATGTTCCCTAAGTTATAGAGGTATGTGCAGGGTCATCATGGAAAAAACAGGCCCTTAAGTGGCAAAAAATTTAGAAAAATCAGGTTAGGCAACTTGTAGTAAATTTTTTGAATAAGTTATCTATATTATTTCAAAAATATGTAAGAATAGAATATGTAGAAAATTGAATGCAATTTCTAAACTACTAGGTTTGTGTAAAAAAAATCTATTTGGTGAAATTTGAAATTTCAATGCAATGGTACTTAAATTTTAGGAAAAAAATAAGAGTATGTGTCTATCGACCACCTAACCACAATAAAATGATAATATTTTTTTATAATATTTTAGATATAAGTAGAGGACTCATGTCCGATGTGATGCATATTTTTTTGTAATTTTTTTCCAAGTAAATAATTAATTATGAATTTTTTATTACAATTTTTTAAAATATAAAACTCATATGTCTGACCACCTTAACTTGGTCAAAACTTCATGAAATTCAAATTTTCTTTTTTAGTCCTATATTATGTGAAGTATATAATGTGACACATGTTTTGGATTCAAAAATGTGGTATATTTAAAGCTATAAATGTTTTCAATCAGCCTATCAATCAAGACTTTAGTCATAATTTGAATAGAAAATGAATAATAATTACTTATTAAATTCAAAGTAAAATTATAATTTATATTGGTGGAAAGTTGAGAATCTCCTTTAGAACCCTTTTCATTTCATCAATTTTGGGTAAAAAAAGGGTTAGCCACATACCCATCATATTGCCACTTTTTGGCCCATCATGATCCACCATACCCACATCTTTCAAACTCAAACCATTGCTTCACATTGCATAAACATCCACTCCAAGCACCTATCCTTGATGTACCTACCTTTTAGCTCAGTCAAATAAATGCTAGGCACCAATTTCAGTTAGTCTTGTCAGTCTAGGTGCCTATTCTCATCCATCATGCCACTCAAAACATCATTTTAGATCCTCCCAGGGCACCATTTTTACCTGCTGCTCACTGCTTCATGACTGCTAGGCACACTTTCAAAAGCCTCATGTCGCTAACTCACATTCCAGTTAGGTGCATGTTTTGGCTGATGCTCTATAAAAGACCTCTCCTTCTGCCACTTAACGTTGATAAAGCATAGACCTAGGCTAACACATACCTAGACTTTCAAATTAAATTAATTAACCCATGCAAAAACAAAATCACAAGAACACAAGAGCACACAAATTAGTCACTCACTATCAGGTTGAACAAGAGGAGCAAGTAAACAAACATAATTTGCAATCTTTCCTTTATTTATTTCATTACCCCAGTTACTACTTTCAAATTTGACTAAAACATTATTCAAAATGCAGCGTATATGGTATAGTACAATGTGGTATGAAAATGAATCTCTGCTTCATACAATATAATAATCTATTTCAATTAGAGTCTAGTATAAAATATATTAAAGGAGGACTATATCTAATAAGAACAAGATAGAGATTAATAACTTGGATGAATCACTTGTAACCAAACTCAGTAGCCCAAGGGAGGACTTTCCAACAACCCATAAAAATGTTCTATACTATCATGAAAAAAGTAAAGCATCAGTAAGTCAAGGATCTTATTATATTGCATAGTAACAAGGCTCTTCTTATATTGATCTTATAATTATTGTAAGCATAAGGCTTCAAGGATCTTATTATATTGCATGGTAACAAGGCTCTTCATTCTTCTGTGGAGAGACATCATCTACATTTGCAACAGAGGCTTGATGCTTAGGTCTATCTGAACAATGTTTGGAAAAGTGACCAAACTTATCACACCTAAAGCATTGAATTTTTTCAATTCACAATGAAGGTTTGGACAATGAAGCTCTTTTATTTGGGTTGCAGATCAAACAAACTGAAAAAAGAGACAAGGGGTCAGAAGTTCTAATCTACTTCCTAAGAATTCAAGGGATGGTATTGACTTGGTGAAATGAAACCAAACTTTGTTTCGCCACGCAGGAATCGAGCCAACTACGCAAAGCCATTGCAATCTTCAAGGAATTAAAGTTGCAAAGTGGTGCAAATTTTATTTTATAACTTCGTCACGACCAAGCGGTTGTTCCAAGCATCCATGTAAGATGCGTTTACTCTAGGGATGGTCCTCTTTTGCACCCAAATACGCCGAATCACTCTGAGCTACATTGGACCGACGATTTCCCTTAAGAGTCCAAAGTGCTAAAAGGCAACAATATTTGAAGGGCTATTTCTCGGAGATCGTGGGGCATACATACACTCCGTCGGAGGCTATGTGATAGATGTTGGGACC
>VDFB02171313.1:0-19352 GCA_007258455.2 Sequoia sempervirens | reverse complement strand
TAAAACTATAATTGTAGAACATAGAAAAAATAAGTTTGAGAGGAGATAAAAAAATAAAGAAAGAAATGGTTTTAAATCACAAAATATGAATAATCAAAGATGTCCTCCCTTGAACAATAATATAAAAAGGTTCAAGAGGAATTTTGAGAGAAAATAAAATCCACACCATAGAATAACAAGAATGTTGGTAGGAAACCAAAGGAAAGAAATAATGGTAAGTTGCCTATGACAAATTATTGGATTTGTGGCTTAGATATCAATTTTAGAGGGATTATCCTCAAGTTAGTGGGAGAGATTTAAGGACTCAACCTAATATTTATTTAGTTGTGGAAATGTGGGAGGTAGATAGCTAATCCAATTTGATAGAGTTACATGGTGCATTTCATAATTTATCTATTTACATATTGGTTAATTTAGGGACTACAAGTAAATTTAAGTCATCTTTTGATCCTTGAATATTTGGATTCCTCTAAAAAAAGTACTGTAAATTCAAATTAAATGGCATGTTATTTTAATCCCTTCTATTAAAGATATAGTTTTTGAAAGATGGAGAATAAGAAGGGCACCCAAGAGAAGTGAATTATCCACCTTTTCTTGTCCTATTTTATATTTTTTACTCTCTTCAAATGGGGAGGAATGCCCCACTTTTTTTCCAAGTAGGAGGTGTTGATGCCTAAAATTACTAGGCAAACAACCTTATGGGAAACTCAGTTAATGGGGGGACCAATTGCGCTAAACTGAGTAACCTCTAGGTTATTGGGGGGTTGAAAAGGGAAAATGAAGCATAGATATTAAAATAAAATCTAATATAAGGCGATGCGCCAAGATTTAAGTATATAGGCATAGGGAATCTTTCTTTTAGATGAGATTTGAGGGCTTGTTCAACAATCTTCATGTCTAAAATAGCATAAAGCATAGATGAAAAATCTAAAAATTCCATCAAATAACATAACATAACTTCCATATACATTCACTAAACAAGAATAGTTCAAGACATGATCTAAATTAGCAATTTATATTGAAATTATAGAAGTCTTGCAGATAAACTACTCAGTACAACAAACAACACAATATAATGTCTTATCAATTAACTAAGAAACAAAGAGGTTGAAAAAATTGGCACAGTCTATAAGTCTTAAGACAATAATTAAAAACAATACAAAGGCCTATAGTCTTTTAGTACTTTTTTTTGTGTATATTTGAACCCTTTTGAGAGAGTCAAAGTAGTATATATAGATCCTTCCACCGCTTGAAATCCAATAACCAAAAATATTCCCCAGGCATGGGCCATGCCACCCATCGCAATGATTCTCCAAAATTGACGCAACATAAAAGATTTTGAAACATGGCATTTAGTTGCCTTAGACAAAGTGTGCCCTTCACAATGATGGATGTGGAATTAGAGGGGAAGCAACAAAATTCTCATGAAGACATGTGCCTAATCGTCTGAAGATTTAGTTAGGACATGTGGTGTAGAGGCGGGCCTCTAATTATTCCTTTCTTCATTTGGGACTAAAGTCTTTGAGAAGGTGATAGGTGGCACATAGGTGGGGATTCTAATTCTTCCTTTCTTCATTTGAGACTAAAGTCTCTACGAAGGTGACAAGTGGTGCAGAGGCAGGGATTCATTCCTCCCTTCTTTGCAACCATGATCCTCGCGAAGGTGACACGTGGAGCAAACCGTGCATAAAGCCTTGATTGTGGGGCCTACCCAAAAGGTGACTATAGAATGATGCAACGTGGCACACAAACAAAGCTTAGAGAAGAATCTAGGGAAAAGAGTTCCCAAAGGCACATGTTGTCTACACATGGTGTAAGCGAATGAAGGTGCTACCAAAAGGGGGCCCAAAATATGCAACATACAAAGTGTAGGCCAAGGCTATGCAAAAACAATAATACCAACTCGAAGGTAGGTTTAAGGATTTTAAATCAACAACTTTTGGCGATTATCAGGGGCATTTCACTTGTAGAATGGGAACCCAAAAATTTTGCTTCAGAGACTAGAGCCTTGTCCATTGGGAAATATTTAAAGCTTTGAAAGGGCGGTCTACAGAGGCAGCCAGTTGACCTCAGATGGAATTGATAAAGTGTGCAAATTCTCTTGCGCCTCATGCAAATCGATAATTTCTTTGAAAGGTAGCTCCATGGAGATTCTGGTTTCAGACTCAAGCTGGAACATAAGCCACACTACTAAATGAATAGCACCTTCAATGTCTACGGACATGGGAGGTTGATTGAATAATTGGAAAGAAGATTGATCCTGCTGCTTATCCTCGATCCTTGCCACAATATGCTTTGTCATGGCCACTGAATTGTCAGAGAGGAAAGGTGAAGGAAAATCCACCTGAGTCAAATGGAAAAATTGCATCTACATATTACTCATAGTCCAAATTAGTGATACCAAACAACTATTAGCTTCGAGCATTGCTACATGATAACAAATGAATTCCTTCACCTTTTTGATAGTAGACCTCCGATCATCTATCCCTGCCTTTTCCAAGTCTGCATTTGAAACCGTGTACAATTTTTCTAGCAACTTCTTAGCCTTGGAAACCTTCTCAACAATAAATTATGGTACCTTATCAATGTTACCACACACCTCCCTACTTAAATTCTTCACATCCGCCTTGAATTACAGTGCTGGTTGCAAGGATAAACAAAAGGACTTGACTTTCTCCCAGTAGGAGACATATAATTGTTGAGCTACCAAAAGGAGGTTTGTTTGAGGAACAAGAGGCTGGGAGGGAATCTTCAAAAGGTTTATCTCAAGCTCCTTCAACTTGAGTTCTTCAATCATCTCATCAACCTTCTTATTTGATGCGTTGAGTCGTTCCTGTAGAGTTGTTAACTCTGTATCCTTGCTTCTTAACAGTTCCTCCGCTTGACCTCAGGTTCTGCTTTCCCTTTCCAGGGAGACCTTCATTTCTCTGATTTCCTTTTCAAATTGAACCCATTGGTTTTGAAGCTCTTGATTCTTTTCTTAGGCTTCCTTCTTCGCTTGAGTTTATTTTTCTACTACAGGCTAGCAACTAGGTTGGGATCCTAGGACTGGAACTTTGCAAGTTCCTCCAAGATTTTAGCCTTTTTTTCCTATGCTTGTTGAGAAAAGCATACAATTTCAACATCCTTGACCTTTTCCTTCTTTTGTAGGATCTCCATTATTTCTTTAACATTCTTGAGCTCCTCTTCCCTCTTCTTTAGTTGACGACTATGCTTCAAAAAGTTTTTCGTCACAATCCTTATTAAAATCTTGCAGTATTAGAGTTAGGAAGGAGTTAGAAAATGCATAATAATCATGGGTCACAGAAAGGAGATAGGTCCACACCAAAACCAGCTTCCTTGTTCCATTTTATCAAAGATAGACAAACCTATATATTTTTAAAGAAATTATGGTTTTGGTGCAAAAACATGTGAGCAAGAAAAGAAGAAAACTTGAATCTATACTATGTGTGATATTTCTTGAATTGGTCCAACATCTCCCAAACAATGGTATCCACAAAGTCATACTAGAATAGAGAATGTTGTCTTCTTAACTGAAAACCCAAACCCATTTGAAGCTCATGCACCTCTTTGTCATTGTCCAAGTCGCAAACGAAATCCAACATAGAGAAGACACCTTGTAGGTTAGAGTTGAAAACATTGTGCACAATTAGAAACTATGGTGGGTGATCATCATTAGACCTTTTTTTTCTTGATTATAAAAACTTAGAGCATGGGTTCTAGTTCTCCAGAGTTTTTCCAAGCCACCTATAGTGAATCACTTTGGCACTTCTTTTCCTTACCTCATACGGATACAAAGCATATCCCTAATAGCTTCAACACTAATTACTACCCTTAGGTTCCTACCTTCTATGACTCCCGTATCCAGATTGAAATTCTGGGCACATTCATGAACCAATTCTGGGGTAGTGATGCACAAAGGGAACCATATATCGTGGAAGATCACAAAACCACAACTTGTATGCCAAAGAGTCTTGGTTATTAACCTCGACCTTTTTCATTCTTTCATAGGCTACCTCCCTAAGAACCTTAGGGTTAGTTTTGAGCTTAGGGTCATAAATATTATACCATTCTTCCACTATTAGGACCTTGTTCTTGTGGGAAACCTTCTGCATGGCCCGCATGTGAGGTCATTTTGGCTTTTTTTGGCATCCTTGGCATGGCATAAGAGATGCTACTGAAAACATGGGCCATTGTTGTTGTTAAGAAGGTGTTAGACAAGCTTCCAACCACCTCTTCCTGTGTTGCCATCTTAGGATTCTACTCCACCCCAAGATTCTATTCCATTAAGAAATTTTGTAGACTTTTACAAATGCTCAATTTCTCCCTACAACTCACCCTTGAATTTTTCCTCATCAAGCTGTATAATTAACTCTCCTCACAATGCTCTTCCTTTGTATGCAACTTTATCCTTTTCTAATTCAGGAGTTGGAAACAATAGTTGTTTCTATCAATAAATTCAGCACGTACCATTGGCTCTTGCATGCATGCAAAATGAATTCCTACTCCTTTGAAAAGATAATAATTCATAATGACGATTAGCCATGATGCCTTACAATGCTACCTCTTGGGAAATTGAGCCGCAAATTGAAGGAATACAAGACCTTTCACATGCTTTTTCATTTAATAACTTTAGAAGAATGATTAAGCAAAAGGGCGTAATAATTACCAAAAAATATTTGAGTTGATCCGTGGAGACTGAAAAGTGTCCACTACTTGACACTTAGCATTTGACCATGTGGAATACCACTTGCACTTGTTGCAAGTTTTAGTTGCTTAATTTCCCCATCTTAATTCACATGCAGCACACACAACCTAGTGGGATTTTTGAGTTTGCACCTCAATCAACATCATGCTTATCACACTCATTGTACCTTAGTTATCTCTATAAATATACCTAAGGATAAACAAAAAATTCACACTTGGCAATTGGGCTATTGATAAAGGCAATGGATACTCCCATTAACATAATACTCGAGTTAGAAGTCAGAAAATGCATAATAATCATGGGTCATAGAAAGGAGATAGGTCCACACAGAAACCAACTTCCTTGTTCCATTTTCATCAAAGATAGACAAACCTATATTTTTTAAAGAAATCAAGGTTTTGGTGCAAAACATGTGAGCAAGAAAAGAAGAAAACTTGAATCTATACTATGTGTAATATTCCTTGAATTGGTCCAGCATCTCCTGAACAATGGTATCCACAAAGTCATACTACAATAGAGAATGTTGTCTTCTTAACTAAAAACCCAAACCCGTTTGAAACTCATGTACCTCTTTTTCATTGTCCAAGTCACAAAAGAAATCCAACATAGAGAAGACACCTTGTAGGTTACAGTTGAAAACATTGTGCACAATCAGAAATTATGGCAGGAACTTATTGTCATTAGACCTTTTTTTTCTTGATTATAAAAACTTAGAGCATGGGTTCTAGTTCTCCAGAGCTTTTTCGAGCCACCTATAGTGAATCTCTTTGGAGCTTATTTTCCTTACCACACAGGGATACATAGCATATCCCTAATAGCTTCAATGCTAATTACTACCCTTAGGTTCCTACCTTCTATGACTCATGTCTCTGGATTGAAATTCTGGGCACATTCATGAACCAGTTCTGGGGCAATGATGCATAAAGGGAACCATATACCGTGGAAGACCACAAAACCAAAACCTCTATGCCAAAGAGTCTTGGTTATTAACCTTGAAATTTTTCATTCTTTCACAAGGTACCCCCCTAAGAACCTTAGGGTTAGTTTTGAGCTTAGGGTCATAAATATTATCCCATTCTTCCACTATTAGGACCTTGTTCTTGTGGGTAGCCTTCTGCATGGCCCGTGTGTGAGAAAATTTTGAATTTTTTGGGATCCCTGGTGTGGCATAAGAGATTCTATTGGAAACATGGGCCATTGTCAATGTTAAGAAGGTGTTAGACACGCTTCCAACCACCTCTTCCTGTGCTACCATCTCATGATTCTGCTCCACCCCAATATTCTATGCCATTAAGAATTTTTGTAGACTTTTACAAATTCTCAATTTCTCCCTGCAACTCGCCCTTGAATTTTTCCTCATTGAACTGTATAATTAACTCTCCTCACAAAGCTCTTCCTTTGTATGCAACTTTAGCCTTTTCTAATTCAGGAGTTGGAAACAATAGTTGTTTCTATCAATAAATTTGGCACGTACCGTCAACTCTTGCGTGAATGAAAAATGAATTCCTACTCCTTTGAAAAGATAATAATTCATAATGATGATTAGCCATCATGCCTTAAAGTGCCACCTCTTGGGAAATTGAGCCACAAATTGAAGGAATACGAGACCTTTCACATGCTTTTTCATTTAATAACTTTAGAAGAATGATTAAGCAAAAGGGTGTAATAATTACCAAAAAATATTTGAGTTGATCCTTGGAGACTGAAAAGTGTCCACTACTTGACACTTAGCATTCGACTGTGTGGAATACCACTTGCAGTTGTTGCAATTTTTAGTTGCTTAATTACCCCATCTTAATTCACATGCAACACACACAACCTAGTGGGATTTTTGAGTTTGTACCTCGATCAACATCATGCTTATCGCACTCATTGTACCTCAGCTATCTCTGTAAATATACCTAAGGATAACCACAAAATTCACACTTGGAAATTGGGCTATTGATAGAGGCAATGGATACTCCCATTAGGTTAACTAACAATAGGTCTCATGCAACTTTCTTAGGAGAAATTTCTAGTAGGTTTTTGAAGTGTATGACAAAGAATAAGCATTCTTTGGCCATAATTGCAATGAAATGGGTACTAGGGAGGGACTGTATAGAATATGAGGACAAGTATCATGTAAACATTGATATTTTTTCTCATTTTGTTGCATCTTTGCTTGATATTTAGGTGTCAAAGGAAATGATATTGAGGCTTACCATGGAGATCTTTCCCAAGTGCTATCTCGGAGGCCTTGGGGAAATTGTAATGAATGTCATCTATGGCCTTGGAATTTCAACAAGTGATCTCTGTCGTCACATTGAAGAGGATGCGGTGGTGCATTAGGTGCCATTTCTAAGCAGATTTTGCATGATGACCATTGGGGAACATTGATAGAGGGTGTCTCGTGCCTGCCACTTCTTGATAAGGTGCTACAATGTAGATATTTTCTATGATGTGGAGTGGTATGTCGATTTCAAAAACTTGGTGTATCCTCCTCCACTTGTCGTTGTTGTTGTCAAAGCTCTTGCTGCCCCTGTTGACTTCGCTACCCCTATTAATGATGTTTCCCTTGTTGATGATGTTGTCCCTCCCTCCTGAATGAAATGTTTTCTCCTCTTGTTTTTGTATATATATCTCAAAAATCTTCTTAATATATATATTCTCGAAAAGCCTGGCCTAAGAGCCATTTTGAATTGTAATACCCAAAGTATATATTACCATATAATGAACATATAGCTCTTTTATCAAGTTTTTGTCTGCATTGTTTTTGGATTCTTTTATTCTTTAAATGGTTCCACTAACTAAAATATTCAGTTGAACAAAAAATGCACAAAAAATAATTACACATTTACATATTTACACCATCAAAAGGTTAATGAAGATAATTAAAAAGTTTGAGGTTATTCCATTGACCAGAATTCCCAATGCTTCTTTTTCCACATTCTCTAATTCAAATGCATTATGTTTCTTACATTTAATGATGTGAAAAGGACCTTCCCATAGACTATCAAATTTTCCATGCTGGCCAGACTTTGCAGCTCTCTCTTTGAATTTGAGCACCAAATCTCTACACTTAAGACCTTGGTCAGAGGTTTTCTTGTCAAACCACTCTTTAACCACCAGTTGATAGTTACACATGACCGTTCACACATTTTCCCTTTTTTCTTGTACCTCTAATAGCTCAGCTAACCAGACCTCCATGGCTCCATTTTTTTCTACCTCCAAAGACTTAAGCAGTTGTAGGGCGAGAATTTCCATAGAGACAGGAAATAGTGCTTCCTTCCCATATACCAGCTCGTACGAAGAAGTTATTAAGACTTGCTTGGGAGTTATGTGGTCCACCCAGAGTGCCGCTTTAAGGTTAAAATTCCACTCCCTCTAGTGCTTTGACCCGATTCTTTTGATGAGTCAGACTAAATTTTTATTAGTTGACTCGGCTAGACCATTTCCCTATGGGTAATATTTCAAAGATGTCTTTAAGAATATGCCATGCTTAAGTGAAAATTGACATACCTTCGAACCTAGGAAGGCATTTGTATTGTTTGAGATGATGATCTTGGGTGGGCCGAACCTTGATACCAGTTCTTCAAGAAAATTCACAATCTCCACTTCAGTCACATTCTTTAGGGGCATGGCCTTGACCCATCTGGTAAAGTAGTTCGTGGTCATGAGGATCCACTTATTTTTGGCACTAGAGGTGGGATTAATCATCTCGATGAAATCAAGGCCCCATTGAGAAAAGGGTTCTTCAAACACTATCAAATTTAGAGGCTTGCCGAGTTCTTCCTCCTTCCTTTGGAGAATTGGCATTCCTTGTAGGACTTAACTAGAGAGTGTGAGTTGTTGAATAGTGTAGGTTAGAATTACCCCATACATATAATTTTAATGGTAGTGGTGTTTGCAGAGAAATGTCCTCCCATGGGACTATTATGAAATATGTTTAAAATTTTGTGCGCTTGCTCTTGGGTGACACACCATAGAAGAACACCATTGAAGTTCCTTTTGAAGCGAACCCCTTCAATAAGCACATACCCGATATTTTGCAACCTATAAAACCTCTTCTTTTCAGAAGGGAGGCCCGCTAGATATTTCCCAGTCTCCATGAATCTCATTTTTTATGCCAACCAGTAGCCTTCAAACTTAGATTCATTAAGTAGAACTAGCCCAGGTTGTGCTTCCTTAGCTACCACTTCTTCATCATGTTCCAAATACTCACACAATCCTCTCCCCTGTACAATCTTTGTGGGCTTGACCTCAATGTCATATTCAAGGATCTTGGTTATCTAGTTGGCCCTTTTTTCTGTGATTTCTCCCTCCATTATGTACTCATGCACATTGGAATGCGCTACATATACAACTACCTTGTTACAAGCTATGAGGTGTCAAAATTTTTTGAGTGCCTTAACAATGGTGAACACCGGCCTCTTGAAGAAGTTATACTTTGTCTCATAGTCTTTTAAGGTTTGGGAATGAAAGGCTATCGAATGTTCTCCCTTTCCTTCATCATCCTTTTGGTTCAAAATAGTAGCGATGTTAGATTTTCTCCTAAACACATACAGTATGAAGTGCTTTGACAAGTTTGGGTTCACCAGTACAAGAGCTGAGGAAATAACCTCCTTGACCTTATCAAAGGCTTCTCTGGCCTCTTTTGTCCATTTAAACAATTGATCCTTCTTGAGCATCAAGGTGATTGGTCTAATTAAACTTGCAAAATCCAAAATGAATTTTCTTACAAAATTTGCCTTCCCAGGAAGGATTGGAATCCCTTTTTGTTGATTGGTAGGGGTAGTTCCTTGATTTCCTTCACCTGATCCAGATCAATAGCAACCCCATCTTTGGACACTACATGCCCCAATAATTTCCCTTGAGGTACTCCAAAAATATTTTTTTTTGGGTTCAAGGATATCTCGAACTCCTAGCATTTTTTAAAAACCATTTCAAGATGATCAAAATGATCATCTTTTGACTTAAATAATACTATAAGGTCATCCAAGTAGATCAAGATGATCTTATTGATTAGTTATCTAAAGGCAATGTCCATTGCTTGTTGGAAGGTAGCTCTCACATTTGAGAGGCTGAAGGGAATTTTCACATAGACAAACATTCCGCACTTAGTAGTGAACGTTGTTTTGTGTCGGTCCTCCTCTTTGACCTAGATCTGGTTGTATTTGGTTGTAACCAGAGAAGTCATCCAACAAAGAAAACATCTATGAGCCAGCCACTGTTTGCAAAATAGATTCCATGGAAGGAAATGGGTAGTGGTCCTTTAGGAATGCCCTATTCAAATCTCGAAAATCAACAAAAAAGTGGATATCCCCATTTTTCTTTTAGACCAAAACTAGATTGGACACCCATGTACTATATTTGATTGAGAAGAAAATCCAAGAATGGATTAGCTTCCTCAGCTCTTGCACCATTAGTGCCTCAATTTTTGGGTTTATTGGCCTTTGCTTCTGGTGGACAAGTTTTAATTCTTCCGTCAGTTCTATGGTATGCTAGATTACTTTGAGATCATATCCCTTGAAGTCATCGTATGACTAGGCTACTACTTCTTTATATTTTTCACAAAAATTCTTGAGCCTGTCTTTATCATGTTGTGGGACATCTTCCCGACTTTAAGTTTCCTTTCATCTTCAACCTGAAGATTTGCATAGTCGCCTTTGTCCACTAAAAATTTCCTCTTGTCATTTCTTGCATCATCATAATCGAATAGGTTTTTGAGAGTGACAAGTCCTTTCAAAAGCTTGTTAGACCTCAGCTGAATAATTTTCCCTTCATAAGCTTCTGCAATTTTTGGTTGGAGCTAATCGGCGAAATCTCTAGAGTTCTCAATAAATGAGGAATTTTTTTTGTCACTTTCAAACACATGCCAACAATAGTCATTGTCTGGGATTACGGGTCGAAAAATCACTTGCACATTCTTTGTGTTTTCAATTAAGTTAGAAATAGGGTCGAATTGATACCTTATTGGCACTATGCGATCCGCAGTTGCATTCCACTCTTTGGGCACTGTCTAGATATTGAAAGCTTCAAAGCTTTCAATTAGGTCCCAAACTCTATGTCTATAGGATTGCATGCAGACATTCTTTTCTATGGAGATACCTCAAACTTGATTGACTATTAGCTCAAAGTCTTTGAACACCATTATTTGTGTAACGCCCATCTACTTTGCAAGAATTAGACCTTGCACAAGTCCTTTGTATTCAACTTCGTTGTTTGAATAGGAAAATTGAAATTGAAAATATCTGAGTGCCTTTTCATTGGATGGGGATGTCAAACATATCCTAGCTCCTGCACCAAATTTACATCTTGCTCCATTGAAATGCAACATCCACAGCTCTGAGGATTGACCACCCTTGGATTCCTTCATCACCTTCAAAATTACTTGATCTTCATCATAAATGACATAAGTTCCCAATCCGGTGGCATGATAATTATTGAAAGGATCAGTGTCTATGAATTCACTCAAGAGGACCTCTTCTTCATTAGTTTGGTTTCCAGTCACTTTCTCATCCTCAAGTAACTCAGTACAATACATGTCATCTTTGGTTATAAAGGTATGAGTAGCTTCAAAGTTGATCATGGCTTCATATGCTACATATTTCAAATGACAAGGTTCAGACACTATCTTCATCTTAGCTCCATGCTTGGTCCTAAGAATCAAGTTTGATCAATCTAAGGAAAGATACCCACCTATCTTAGCAGTGAACTCTTGGGATAAGCAAAGACAAAATATGGGGGGAACATCAATGATCATGGTATCTTGTGGGACTGTGATGCTAGGGTAGGAGAATAGAGTCAAGGGGAGGTTCTCAATGACACTTATAGTTTCAAACTTATTCCCATCAAGTTGCACAACCCATCTATTTAAAGGTTCATAGCTAAGTCCTAAGGCTTCAACTATTTGCTTGGGCATGACTGTGGTGCTAGCACCAGAGTCAATCATAGAATTATGCAACAATTTCTTACCCACAATGAGAGTTAAGAAAAAGGGTTTTGGTTTCAATTTACCTCTACTTCAAAAAAGGATTCCTCTCCATTTTTTGTGAGGACTTTGGCTTGAGATGATGAATTTACGATCTTTCCTTTGGATGGTTGCTTTGTTGGCTCTATGCTTGCATCTTCTAGTAGGGACTTCTATAACTACGACTTCTACTTTGGAATAGCTAAGATATCCCAAAGAGATACATTAGTAGAGGCTTTCTTCAACTATTCCACCACATTGAATGGTTGCAGATTCAAAGACTTATGCTCCTTAGACTTTTTTATAACAATCTCCATACGTGGCTGGGATTGTTGTGCAATTACGGAGGTATTAGGAGCTTGGTTGGGAACACTTTTGGGTTGTTGAGTGACCGGTTCAATCGTGAGTCTCCTCTTTGAGTGAGTGTTATAATATGATTGCACTTGCAGGGCCTTTGATTAGACACATCATTTGGAAACACCACCTCTTCTTCTTCCATCAATGAGAAAAGCGCGTGATTGAGAGCTATATCTATTTTTTGCTCTAAGGACATTCCTTGCATTTGAGTGGTGAGTACCACATTTTCAATTTGCGGAGAGGCATATGTATAACCTCGAGTCTGACGTGATTCCTTGACTACACTATTTTTCCACTCTTTGCTATAAATTTCCATGCAGACAATTTCGGGGCATATATGCTTCGTTGCAGGGGAAGCACCAAGGATTGATGTCATTAGTGAGATTATTGTGTTTTGCTACCAGCTCTCTATTCGAACTTGGGTGAAAATTTTGTAGTGGAGTAGGCATCTATACTATCTGATTATTTGTAAGTCTATGGATTCATGTGCGCACCTCCTTGGAACTAATTTTGCTAGTAGGAAGGTCTTCTACCTTAGTAATTTTGGCAAGTTGGCTTCGAAGGCATGGACTGTTGTCGCTTGATACTAGTTATTTCATTTGAGAATTTTCACAACAATTCCTTGAGGTCACTCATCTCATCCTTTGAAGGATTAGAAGTAGAAGCAATGTTTTGGGGTGCACTCAGATATGTGTACATAGATTGGGGAGGAGCAGGTGAACTAGTGGAAGCTATCTCTTGGGTGGAAACTAACAACTCTGCAAATATAGGCATAGTAGGCCAAGGAGGTAGCTTTATAGCATGGATCAAATTATTCTCCACCTTAACAATAATGGTGTACACATCTGACAAAGTGTTCCCACCAAGGGATTGAATCATAACCAAAATGTCAGTGTTGAGAGACTTTAGATAGAACATGAACGCCAAATTGGAAAGAGGGCGAATAGCAATCTAGATCCTTTGCCAAGTTGTGTGAAATTGGGCATTGAAGTTGGTCATGGCCTCTTGAGGGGATTGCTTTATGGTCATCAACTGCTAGAATAGCGAAGACCGATATCCATTGTTTGAAAACCGCTCGTAAAAAGGCTCTCCGAGTTGATCCCAGGTACCAATGGTATTGGCTTCCAAAGTATAGTACCAATTTAGTACCCTGCCTTTGAAAGAGGTTGCCAACAATCTCAATGCTACATTTTGATCAATTATACCATGCACCAAACACACGTTCACCACATCTTATAGATGATTGGATGGTGTTTTTGAGCCTTCACTGGTGAATTTTGGTAAATCTTTTAAAGCTATCATTGGGATAGGAGCCTAAACGACTAGTGCTACTGGTGCTATGAGAGGGATTATGACATCCCATGCTACAAAATTTCTATTAGCCATTGGTAACGAAATCGGAGGAGGGGTCAGGATGTTCACTAGACAGCTTCTTGCTTGTACTATTACTAGCGGTGGTACTAGCAGGCTAGGGTTATTCGCTGTCTGGGATCTAGTAATAGGCCTATGTCTCATACACCCACTTTGAATTTAGATACATTCAAACACAGTCCCATCGGGTGTTCCAGAAAAAGAATTGTTGATGCCTAAAATTAGTAGGAAAATAACCTTATGGGAAACTCAGTTAATGGGGGGACCAATTGCGTTAAACTGAGTAACCTCTAGGTTTTAATGAATATGGCTCTTCCATGTATTGGGGGGTTGAAAAGGGAAAAGGAAGCATATATATTAAAATAAAATCTAATCTAAGGCGATGTGCCAAGATTTAAGTATATAGGCACGAGAAATCTTCCTTTCAGATGAGATTTGAGGGCTCGTTCAATAATCTGCATGTCTGAAATAACATAAAGCATAGATAAAAAATCTAAGAAGTCCATCAAATAACATAACATAAATTCCATATACATTCACTGAACAAGAAGAGTTCAAGACATGATCTGAAACAACAATTTATATTGAAATTATAGAAGTCTTGCAAATAAAATACTCAATACAACAAACAACACAGTATAATGTCTTATCAATTAACTAAGAAACAGAGAGGCTGAACAAATTGGCATAGTTTGTGAGTCTTAATACAATAATTAAAAACAATACGAAGGCCTACAATCTTTCAATACTTTTTTCTGTGTATATTCAAACCCTTTTTGAGAGAGTCGAAGCAGTATATATAGATCCTTCCAATGCTTGAAATCCAATAACCGAAAAGATTCCCCAGGCATGGGCCATGCCACCCGTCACAATGATTCTCCAAAACTGACATAATAGAAAAGATTTTGAAATGTGGCATTCAATTTCGTCAAATGAAGTGTGCCCTTCACAATGATGGATGTGGCCTCGGAGGAGAAACAACAAAATTCTCATGAAGACATGTGTCTAACTGTTTGAAGAATCGATTAGGACACATGGCGTAGAGGTGGGGCCTCTAATTATGCCTTTCTTTATTTGAGACTAAAGTCTCTGCTGAGGTGACACATGACACAGAGGCGAGGATTCTAATTCTTCCTTTCATCATTTGAGACTAAATTCTTCGTAGAGGTGACACTTGGCATAGAGGCAAGGATTCTATTTCATTCCTCCCTTCTTTGCAACCATGATCCCCGCGAAGGTGACACGAGCAAACTATGCACAAAGCCTTGACTGCAGGGCCCGCCCAAAAGGTGACTGCAGAATGATGCAATGTGGCACATGGATGAAGCTCAGAGAAGAAGCTAGGGAAAAGAGTTCCCAAAGGCACACGTTGTCTACACATGGTGCAAGCGGATGAAGGCGCTACCAAAAGGGGGCCTAAAATATGCAACATACAAAGCGTGAGCCGAGGCTATGCAAAAACAATAATACCAACCTAGAGGGAGCTTTAAGGATTTTAAATCCACAAGAGGAGGTGAAAAGTCGCAAAAGAGATGCAATTTTTCTCTATATATGTAATGTAAGCTTAGTTTTAAGCATAGATATAGTTTACAATATTTTATCTTTTACACATGGTCCTTTAGCTCTTATGCTTGGAGCTATTGGTGAGAATTACCCACATATTTTGGTTGTCTTGAAGCCTTTGGAATACTTAAGTGAGCTTGATTTTTTTTTTGTATATTTTTAAACCACATAAGGTTTCCCCACATTATTTCATGTGTCTTCATTGTTACGGTATTACTATTTGATTTCTTGTTCTTAACTCTAATATGATTTTGTGTAGTAATAATCTAATTTAATTTCTTTCATATTTAATCCAACTACATTTTGTAATTTGGGGAGTAACTTAAGGTAACCTTGATGATTAAAGATCAAGTGGCATGATTGTTTGTTCATTAGTTTTAGTAAATTTCTTGGTACGTTATTGTAATTATTTTATAGGTACATTCTCACAACATGCTTAAGAGGAGATAAATCCTTTCCTTTATAGAGATTTGTAGAATCTCTCAAGTGAAAGAAGGATTTAAGATGCATGGATAAAGAAGAAAATTTTAATGCATGGTTCCTTAAGATAGAGGGTGCGATCAATATCCTTTCTCAATACTTGGAGACCATGAAAATACTTATGGAATTCCTTGTAGAAATATTGCATAAAGATTCCAATGAGAATAGGAAGTACCTAAGGTGGAGAAAAGTATTTCAAACTAGCCCTCATTTAAAGTAGAATCTATATTGAGATTATATCATTTGAAGGTGAAGTGGATGCAGAGAAGTTAAATAAATTGTTAACTCAACTTAAGGTATATTTTAACATGCATACACTAACTCTCAAACAAAATATCTCATTTTCTTGACAATGAATGACTAAACATACCCTTATTTTGTTTCAAAGTCTCTTATTTTCTATGGCCTTAAACAATACTTCAATAGGTTAGTGGGATAATTTTAAACAACTAGTTAATAATTATATCTAATTATTATAAGGAAGATAAAATTTTGGAATGGTAGTTTGTTAAATAAAAAGAAAATCAAAGTTTTCAATAATACATCAATGAATTTCATAGAAAACAAATTCAAATGGGTAAATATATGTTTTATGTTCAGATATTAGTGAAGTACATAGGAGGTTTGCACATTCATCTTTGTATTCTTGTATTTCTATCAAAGATAATTAGCATAGATTAAGCATCTTCTTGTGCTCAATATCTTGAGATAGATTGTTGTTCTAACTATTCAAATTCCAACAATGATAAGTCTTTTAAAAACAATAATAAAGTATTAAAAAATAAATCTACACATTGTGATCATTATGGTAGGGATGGTCATGTAGAGTCTTCATTTTTGAAATTACATCTTGAAAATATCCTACACAAAAGGAAGGGTTTGAAAGATGCTCATCTCAGTTTTGAAATTCCTAAGAGTAAGGAGATTATCAATGATTATAATATGGATTATGTTATATGAAATTGCACCTTGTTGAACTAGGTCCAACATTCCAATGACACAATTGGACTAATCATAGGTTACAATTTAATGTGACACAAGTTTATAGCATGCAAGTAGGACTTGGTTTTGTGAGCTTGACATCACTCATTGAAGGTTTGGTGTGTTCTTTAATGTACTTATCCTTTTAGAGAATTTATAACAAGCACTTGGAAACTTTGCAAGTTCAAATTTTGGTGACTAATAGTATGTACCCAGTTCTCTAGTTTGAGAAGATTCATTTGCTCTATTTTTAAGTTTTGTTAAAAAAATAGCTTCTTTTATGCTTCAGCATGTCAATACATGTTCCCCCCTCCATTCCATTCCATGAAAACTACATACCTCCCTACCAACAATACCAAGATGGAAATATTGCTGGTTTTATCCTAGATATCCATAAATAGAAGTTTATCAATACTTTCCTAGTGCTTACCTGCCACCCACCCCTGCTCAACCTTATTGGAAAACTATTCATGTTTATAATCATATTCAAGAGGCCCACCTTGCTCCCAATCTACATGTTTATCCTCAAATTCAACCCCAACATCTCAACAACTTGGGGATTATTAGCATTGAATATATAATGATAAATTTACAAGAAAATTTGAGAGTTGTTGAGAAGGAGCGATAATATAATCTACAATAGGAGGAGCTTTTCTATCAAGCTCATATTCATCATCAATAAATGGAAAATAGACAAAACATCATGAGGAGTGTCTTGCAAGGTAAATTGTTTTACGAGACATCCAAATTTATCACTTTTCGCCTAAACATCCTCTTATCCGAGGAGTTAATAAGTAATATTACTATTATTTAATTAATATCTTTAATTCGCTAAATCCCTAAGGTATTTAATTAATAATTAAATACCTTACCCTCATAATCCTTTTTCATCAAATAAATTAAATAAATATTACATTTATTTAATTCCTCACATGTCATTTTCATCTAATCCTAATCCATTTCCTAATCTCTTCATTAAGGATGTGCACATGCCTAATCCTTGATTAGGATGTGTCACATCCTCCAACTTTTGCAAGTTGGCTTTTAATCCTAATTAGCCCCTAATTATCCTCTAATTACTGATTAATTAAGCCTAATCATTCTCCAAGGAATTTTTAATTCATTTTTATTCTTCTTAGATTCCCCTCTTTTATATGAATTTTTAATTTACATTCCATCCTTCCAAGGCTTAGAACCTTGGACTAATCACATGTGACCAACCTTGACTTGTCCAATCTTCACATGTGACCAAGTGCACCTTTAGACCCCTCTATCATAGAATCTCCTAGGAATGTGTTTTAATTCACATTTATCTCCAACCACCTTTCCTTTTCATGTAGATTTTTGAGGAATTCCAAAATTCCTCAAATGTCCCTTTCACTCCCACTTGGGGACAAGAAATCCCCTTTTGTGGAAATCCTCTCATCCCCCAAGGTGCATGTCCTTTTCCACCTCATGTACCTTTTTGACAACTCATTTCCATCTCATCCCCCCTTGGCCACTTCACCCTCCACATGTCAAGATGTGAGGGCTTGTGGGTTCTCACCCCACCATAGCCCTTCATCTTGACTTTGTTGGATCAATCTTGACCCTTGAATTCTCTAGAGAATTCAAATTCTCCTATAAATACCCCCTCCTCAAGGGCATTTTTAGAACACTTTTTGGAGCAACCTTATGCTGCCAATTTGCCTTCTCAACACTTAATCAATTTGCAACTACATGCTGCCATTTTATGCACTCATCCAATTTTCAATCACATCCACTTGCATTTTACATTCAAGCATATAGTAGTGATCTTCAATCCACCATCTAAGGAGCACACAATCCATTTTAATCAAGGGCCAATCAAGGAGAAATCAACAGCAAGGAAGGTGATATTGTTTCTATGTTGTTTATCTATTTCCTTTCTTATTCTAACTCTCTTTTGGCTAATCTTGAGGTGTCCTTGATAGTTTGTCATTCATATTCTTGGTTATTTTGCACATTTAGAGTAGCATAAAATATCAAGGTTCACATTTCTGGCACGCCCGGTGGGACCCACAAACGGGTCTTTGCATTTAATCCTTGTTTTAGTTAAGATTTGTGCAGGAAAAGGTCGCAGAAAGGCGGAAGCGCCCCTGTTTCTGCCGCAGAAGGGTGGAAGCGCCCCTGTTTCTACTGCAGAAAGGCGGAAGCGCCCTCTGCCTTGCCGCAGAAGGGCGGAAGCGCCCTCTGGTCTGTTCCAGAAAGGCGGAAGCGCCCCACGTCTTAAAAGTGTTACTTTCCTCTAACGACTTGGTTGCAAACAGGGATAAATTTAAAAAGATTTTTTCTAACACGTTTCTTGCAGTGGGAGGGGTACAACTCTCTTGTTTTATTGAAAATCTAACAAAGTTTGTTGCAGAAAGGTGGCAACGCCCCCGCCTTGTACTCAGCGCCCCCCTTAGTACGCAGCGCCCTTCCTTGTACGCAGCGCCCCTGTCTTGCTGCAAAAAGGCGGAAGCGCCCTCTGCCTTACCGCAGAAAGGCGGAAGCGCCCTGATTTTTACTGCAGAAGGGCGGAAGCGCCCCAAAACAGCACAGTTCGGAAGGTAAAACGGTCATTTTTGCTTCATTTTTGCTCCTGTTTTTTGCTGTTTTCAAATAGTAACCCTCTAACATCATTTTGGCAAGGATATTGGTGTTTTTTGCTAACGTTTTGCAGCATTTTGTGGCAAAATTTGACCAAGGACGAAGGAGAAGATAGCTAACATTTGCTTGCAGGGCCAGTTACTTGATAAAAAAAAAAAAAGAGAAAAAGAGAATTTATCTTTACTGTTTTCGAACATAGTTTAATTAGGGGGATTGAACTTTGCTGTTTGCTGTGATTGTTTACTTTTATATTGCCCAAGGGGGCATTAACTTGTTTTCGCTTTCCCCTTGCACTTCGTGTGAGCCTGGGGAGTAGTTGGAAGCGGTTAGTGT
>VDFB02171308.1:0-15054 GCA_007258455.2 Sequoia sempervirens | reverse complement strand
AATCTACCAAGGGGATCCCTTGTCTCCTTATCTCTTTACTATGATGGCTAAATTTCTCAGTTGCAACTTTGAGCGTAAAGTGTTGAATGGTACCTTGGCCAGTTTTGTCCCCTCCTCTATGTCTTGACCAATTTCTCATCAATAATTTTGTTGGGGGAAGCCACGAGGGCTGAGGCTAAAGGTTGGATTGAAGTCCTCAAAATATTTGCCATGGCTTTTGGGAAGTGCACCAATTTTACAAAAAGTGCCATCTTTTTTCTCAATGTGGACCCTGATCTTCAAACTAGGATTTCTAGAATCCTCAATTGAAAAAATCCTTCCCATTCCCTCTATGTATTTGGGCATGCCACGTACTATTGGTAAGGTGGATAGTTCTGTCCCATGCACTCTTCTAGAAAGAGATCAGTGAAAGCTTGCTACTTGGAAGGGAGCTCTTCTTAGCAATGCTGGTAAGCTTCTCCTTCTCAAATCTCCCCTTCCAAGTTTATTTGTGTACCCAATGTCTCCATTTTTTAATGCATACTACATGGTTAGAGAAACTTGAGAAATTTTTGTGAAGATTCCTTTGGTCAGGCAATAAAGAGAGGAGTTAGTTCTCTCTAGTGAATCAAGACACCGTGTGCTCTAGAAAATATTATGGCGGCTTGGACTTGAGAAAAACTAGATAGATAACCATGGCCCTTATAACTAAAATCTCTTGGAAGCTTCTAAACAATCAGGTGGAATGGATCTCTATCCTTAAGGACAAGTATTTGTAGGGTCATTATTTCCTCTCTTTGTTGGATAACAATGTTCTTCCTTTAGGCTCTATTATCTGGAATAATCTCTTAAAGTCCAAGAATTTTCTTTCTTTCGACTCCTCTTGGTAGGTAAAATCTAGTACTTTGGTCTCCTTCCGGGATGATAGATGGATTTCCTTGCTGGCTCTTGTTCTTCATCCAATTTTTTCTATAGTAAAGATAGATCTTTGTGCTTGGATTGGGGTTAAGGTTTTTGATTACCTAGATACTTCTATTGATCTGCCTAGATGGAAGATTGATCCCAATTGGTTCGACCCCCCCTCTATCTGGCTCCTGAAGAGCTACTTAGAAATGTTAAGAATCACAAATTCTTTATTTCTAATTTGTCAGAATCTCTGGTTTGGGCGGATTCTAAGGATGGGAATTACTTTGTTAAAACCAAATATAATATTCTTTCTAGCACTTGGGATCCCCTGTTTGATTGGATGGAAATTCAGCGATGGAATTCTCCCTCCACAGTCAAATTCTTTTGGTGGACTATTAGTCATAAATGGATTCTCACCTTGTATAACTTGTAGAAGAAAGGATTACATCTTGGTAATCCCTATTTCTTTTGTGAGAGTGAAGTTGATTCCATTTCCCACCTACTTTTACATTCTTCATACTCTTGGCTGGTTAGGAAAAAAATCCAATCTCTTTTCAACGTCTATTGGGTATGGAAGAAATATGTTAATGGTATTTTGGATAGTTGGTGCCCACTAATTTCTCACCCAATGCTGGTTGAGCTTTGGTGGAAATCTCTTTTCTTCACTAGATGGGCACTTTAGAAGGAGTGTAATAACATGGTCTTTAGAGATAAAAAATCCCCCTAGATGGTGGTGGCCGATAAGATTATTAACCAGGTTGTTGAGAATATTTCCATTACCTCCTGCAAGCCCAAAAGAAATCCTAATAACTCAGAGGTTTCTATTGCATCTACTTGGAACTTTTCTAAGGTTCTTAATGCTCTTTGTTCTCGCATTCCATCGGATAGGAGTAGTACTCCCTAGTTCCCCCAAACCTAGATGGCTAAAGCTTAACTTTGAAAGCTCATTCAAACCTAACCTAGTTTGGGCAGGTGGGGGTGGGGTCATTCATGATCATAAGGGTAAATTAGAATTGGTGTATGTAGAGAACTTGGGGGTGCAATCACCTAGCTTTGTTGAGGTGGCATCAAATTTTCATGGAATCTAGATTACCACACAACCTAGGCTTTCCAACTTGGTCATTGAGGGAGATTCCAGAATACCATCCTCATGCTGATAGGGAAGGCTAATCCTTGTTGGTCACTCTGGGACCCCATGTTGTCAGCTCGTAATCTTATGATTGCCCTCAAAAATTGCATAGCTAATCATGTGTTTAGAAATGGCAATAAAGTTTCCAACGTGCTTGCTACATTGGCGCCTTCTCCCTAAACTTAGTTACGTGGGATAATTTTTTTTTTACCCCTAGGCATGTGTGTGAATTAATTCATTATGATGCCAAATTACTACCAAATTGGGATCGAGTTGGATCCATTGTTAGCTCTCTTTGATATTTTCCATGATTTTCACTTATGAAAAATTGATCCGTTTAAGTATTCTTTTCATAAACACATTTACTTGTGGCTCTAGTATTTGTCATGTCATTTCTACAAATTGGGTTTCTTTGCTCTAGAGTTTACAAATTTTTCCATGGGCGGAATTGGTTCAGGAAGAACCTACTAATTATGAGATGTGAAAACAGGACAAGGAAGTTTGGCCCATTATTCAACGGGGCAATCTTGCCTTGTATGTGGAAGGCATGCATGGGCATGACCCCAAGATTTATGTGGAGTTTGCTACTTCCTAGGCCAATGGCATTGTCATTGTTGGTGGGTACTCCTTCATGGTGACTATTGAGCTTATTGTTGTGGTGATGAGGCTTCTGTTGAAGGGTGTGTGCATTCCCCATAAGCCTAAGGGCCATTATTGGAAATACATGGACCAATTTTTGAAAGAGGGTGAAAAGGTGAACATGCTCAAGAATGGCTTCAATAGGGATTGTGGACACTAAAAAAGTGCACCTTTTTCCTTGCTTGATTTGGGAATAATTAATGATAAATTGGACCTAATTTTTCCTTGGTCTAGTGTTGTGAGGTGTTTTACACATCTTGACACATTTCTAGAATTTTATTAAGCATTTAAGCCTAATGGACCTATCTTTCCCTTAATTCAATATTGTAAAATGTATTTAATTACATTCTCACATTAATTTAGAAGGCTTGTAAATTAAACTTGGTTTTAATCTAGTGTTGTAATGTGTCTTACACATTCACATTAGATGTTGTACCTTTCTAGGCTATGTGGACCTCATTTTAATGTTGTAAAGTGTATTTAATCACACTTTCACATTAAAATTTGTGTCCCTAGCCCTAATTTCCCTTTACATCATCATTAATAGGCCCCTATGACCCCATATTATGCATCTCAAGGCATAATTTGATTAAAAACCTGATTAAATCATCATATAAACTTGATTTCTTCAGTCTCTAACATCCCAATTGGCAAAAGAGCCCGTGTGGGACCCATTCGCCACTTTGGGAAAATGAGTCCCATCCAGGTGGGACTAAGTTGCCTAGCTTGGCGACTTCATCCCATTTGGGCCATTTTTGAGGTTTAAGCGAAAAAAGATGGGTTTTAAGTTTAATTTTCCTCCATGCTGGCCTTGGGGATCAATTTAACAGGAATTTTAGGTGGATTGCCTATATAAACAAGCTTTTAAACCATAATTCATAATTCATTCAACATTCATCATCTATCTCAAGTGAAGCAAGCTAGGGTTTTAGCATTTTAAGTCATCAAGATAGATTTTTAAGGCATTCAAGGGAAGATTCTTCATCTATTGCTACAAAAATTCAATATCTATCATCATGGAAATTTTCTAATTCCTTCATTTCATGTTCATGCTTCGTCTTATTTCTTCAAAACCCCTAAAAAATGAGTCCCATCCAGGTGGGACTAAGTTACCCAGCTTGGCGACTTCATCCCATTTGGGCCATTTTTGAGGTTTGAGCAAAAAAAAATGGCTTTTAAGTTTAATTTTCCTCCATGTCGGCCTTGGGGATCAATTTAATAGGAATTTTAGGTGGACTACCTATATAAACAAGATTTTAAACCCCAATTCATAATTCATTCAACATTCATCATCTTTCTCAAGTCAAGCAAGCTAGGGTTTTAGCATTTTAAGTCATCAAGATAGATTTTTAAGGCATTCAAGGGAAGATTCTTCATCTATTGCTACAAAAATTAAAGATCTATCATCATGGAAATTTTATAATTCCTTCATTTCATGTTCATGCTTGATCTTATTTCTTCATTTGGTTTAATTACCTAAAAGGGGTTTGACCAAGGCAAACCCCTATTCCCTAACATTCAATATTTCTCTCTCCTTTGTGTGGTTGTAGATCTAAGTACTTTGAAGGCTTGGAGATCATTGAAGAATAATTTTCAAACTTATTGAAGTCATCTCCTTATTTGCAAAGTCAAAATATTCACAAAAAGTCACTTACACTGTCAGAAATCAGAGTTTCCGAGCCAGACACCTAGAGGAACAAAAAGAGCAAACTGAGAGCTTCCATTTCCACTTTTGGATTTTCAAAAAAGCCAAAGTGGACTCATACGCAAGTAGTAGTGTATGATTCTCACTGTACATATTTTTTAGATATTTTTGTAGATTTAGACACCCATTTGGCTGAAACGAGCCCTGACATAATTTTTTAGATCTGGGATTGAGTCACCTAGAATGGCGTATGAGTCCCAGTAGGTTAAAATTCTAGAATCAACAACATTTCTAGTCTTCATCCTAGCCTCTACAAGTTTCCAGGTGCACCTCTTCAATCTCATTAATTTTTGTTATAGTTTGTTTGCATATCTAGGTCATTTTTCATATCATAGTGTGTTTTCAAACAATTTTACATTTTCCAAGTTTTGCATTATTAGTTAACCTTCTTTATCAATTTCCTACCTTATGAACAATCTCCTTTGACAGATTTTGATCTCTCTTGCATTGGAATCTCAAGGATTTGTTCTTGAGTGTGAACTTTTCAAAATCAGATCCCTCTTCGTTCATTCCCCTTTAGGTGTGGATAAGGGAAGTTGTGACTCTATTTCCCTTATTCAAATTTTAGTGAACCTGACCTTCGAACATCACATTTTCTGATTTTGGAGTCCATCATCATCGTAGAATTAGCTTGAAAGTGCATATAGTGTGCATTTTTGCATCTAAAATCATTGAAAAACATCTAAAAACTGCATTTTCCTTTAGTATTCAGGTCATACATACTAAAAATCATCAAAACCAATTGAAATTTTCTATTTTTTTGAAAAAAACCCTTACTAGGACTCATTCGCCATTCTAGGTGACTTAGTCCTAGTCCAGATTTTTAACTATCTGTTACAACGTAAGAAACCTCATTTTTGTGCTTCCTAAGCCTCCTAGCATCATATACTATAAGTCTAAAAAGTTTTGAGAATATTTGTTTTATGCATCTAGGTCAAAAACATCAATTTAGGGTAGTCATTTTTGAAATCATTTCAATTACAAGCATCATTAGATTTGAAAATGCTCACATTTTTGAAGTTTTGCATAACATGGATAAAATTACTTTTCACTTTTGCATACACAATGTTTCTATTCATCAAAATTTACATAAATTTGATAAAAGTGTTTTTCATTCTCGGATATACATTGTTTACATTATTAAAGTTTTGCATACATTGGATAAAAGTGTTTTTCATCTTTGGATATACATTGTTTAGATTGCTGAAACATTGCATGAAATGGTTACATGTGCTTTTTATTTTTGTTCAAACAATGTTAGTGTCTTACATATTTAGACATGCCAAGAAAAAATTCCTATCCTTTCCCTATGAGAGTGTTTTAGTGAAAGAGAATACAACCTTGGACATTCCTAACAATCATATTTTTTCCTCTCCTAATATCTCTCCTATTGGTGATGAAGATATTTTGGTAGAAGAACCAATCAATGAGAGTTTTAAGAATCCTAGTTGTTTCTCTCCTCTTACCTCTCTTAGTGGACAAGACATTGATAAATAAGAGAACACAACCATAGGTAATCATGAAAATAATGTGTGTTCTTCTCATAGTATCTCTCCTAGTTGTGAAGAAGATGCTTTGATGTTAGAAAAAATAATCAGTGAAGGTCATGAGTATCTTAACTGTCCCCCTTCTCCTAGGGAAATCGTTATTGAGCAAGAAAATTCAACCATTGATCATTCCCCTACTTGTGATGAAGTCCTTTTATAAGAACCAACCTTTGACTGTCAAGAAAATTTGGCTTGTCATTTTCCTAAAAACTCTCCTCCTAGGGAGAATATCATGGTGAAAGAAAATGTGAACATTGACACATATCCTTCAAACACTAAACCTTCCCTAGGTGAAGATAATAAAGTAATATTAGAATCCTCTTCACTAACAATTCATGCAAATAAAGACAAGATTCTTGAGGTTATGACGACACAAGTGGGATCTCCTTTAATTAGTGAGCTTCCTAAGCCACCTCCCACTAGTGAATCACACAAAAAATTAAGATATTTCTTGAAATCCATGATGTAATCTATGTTGGCAAAACAAGGAAAGACAACTGAGAGGGGGGCTGGTGAATCAATTGTCACAGAATATTCAACCTTTTACAAACTATACTTAACTTAATCTCATATCTGATGAATGAACAATGAACCATAAACAATCAACACATTAGAAACACAAAGAACACCAATATTTTTTACGTGGAAACCTTGTTAGGGGAAAAAGCACACTGGATGTTAGTCCACAATAGTATACGCTGTTAAAAGTATAATGAAAAATAATAGGAATGCACATGCATTCAGGCACACTGCCTAGAGCTCACTGCTCAAATACAAAAGAGGACTCACTGTCCAAAGAAAGGTTTGGATTAAAACCATCCAAATTGTGAACTGAGAAAATAACTTCTTCAAAAGCCTGATTACAGTTCCAATTAAGCACATAAAAAATTTCTTCACTCTTCGATCAAACTTCTTCACACTTCGCTCACTCTTCTTCACACTTTGCTCTGCAATCGAATGATATTCACACATACACACATAAGAGAACATTGTGAACACTTTAAACCAATGAAACAATCTCTCTTATATATTTGCAACATGAAACTACATCAACAACTTAGTCAACCAAAAATATAAAACATATTTTCAATGTCGGCCCAAATTTACAAATAAATTTTCAATGTGGATCAAACACCATTGGCCAATACCATGATGCAACCAAAAACATTATCCTCGAGCATGCCAAATATTCAAAATTAAATCGTTAAGGATCTGCAACACGCCACAACCACCATGTCAGCCAATAACACAAAAACTGAAGATACCGAGAAAAATCTTCAACCACGAGCACACCGATCAATGTAGACATGCAAAAATATATAAAATGATCTAGAAACATCCATGAGCACCAAGAAACAATAGAGAAACATCTGCAACAATTAGTATTACCAGAATTATACCAACTTTAATCAGGAACACTGACAGAACCCACATAAATACTGTCAAAACACAGATCTTTAAAACTTGAACAAATCTTCATGCGAACCTTTGAAACTTCCGGTGGATGGACTAGATACACTTAGTAGAAAAAACTTTATTCCACAATAGTTAATCTTCAATGTACAAAACACGACACCTTCATGACCTTCACAGTTCCACTAGGAACTTGGAATACTTTCTTTTACAATTTTATCAATATCCTTGACATATATAGCCTTCAATACATTAGATGCTAATAGTGTTGACATCAACGACAACCAAATATCAGCAACACAATCACAACATCCAACAATCTCCCCCTTTGGCATTGATGGAAACACATGATGTGAAAAACACAATCAACCCAACCCTCAATCAACACTTACTCCTCCTTAGATTCTGACTCTTCTTCCTTGACCTCTTCTACATGATCTTCTCCCCACAAGACTCTTCACTCCAGGTAAGCAATATTTTTTCACATGACTGCCTCCCCTTGAAATCAATGATAAGCATTACTATCTTCCCACACATACAAGCTCGAATCCACATATTTTCTCCCCATTATCCCACTACCCCCTAAGTAGCAACCACAGAAACATCAATCCAGACCAAGAAATATCTATGAAGCATCAATGTGATGCAAGCAAATGCATCGTTAGTTTATATCAAGAGGGTAATCACCCTAGCATCCCTCCTCGGTGATACTCAAGTATCCTCTCGCAATGATTTAGCAGTTCCACCGCCTTTGGTAGGTACATACTCCAGTCCGACTTCTTTCTCACTTACTTTTTCCCTCAAGAAGTGAAACTTGATTGATATATGCTTGGTCTTAGAGTGTAGCACCATATTCTTTGATATGTTTATTACACTTGAGTTGTCACAGTATATGGAAATAGGTTCATCATATACTACTTTGATATCTTTCAACATCTATTTCATCCACATCACTTGAGTACAGTTGTTTGCAGCAACAATTTACTCTACCTCAGCAGTAGATAGAGAAATGGAATTTTATTTTTTGCTCAAACAAGACACCAGCTTCTTCCCTAGGAAGAAGGCACCACCACTAGTACTCTTCCTATCATCTACATCTCCTGCCCAATCCGCATCAGTATATGCATTAAAAGTAAGATCATCATCCTTAGGATACCGAATTCCAAAATCAACTATTCCTTTTAGATACCTGAAGCTTCTCTTAACAACAGTCACATGAGACTCTTTTGGATCAGCTTGAAATCTAGCAACCATACATACAACACTCATAATGTTTGGTATGGTTCAAGTTAAATAGAGAAATCCACCAATCATTGATCTGTATCTTGTTTGATTTTCCTTAGGAGAATCATCATTTTGTGTCAATTTGTATTTGGTTACCATGGGAGTACCAATAGGTTTTGAGTTATCCATTCCAAACTTATTCAATAGTTCTCTCACATATTTGGACTGAGATATGAAGATCCCCTTGTCTAACTGAGTAACTTGCAATCCCAAAAAGAACTTCATCTCTCCAATCATAGTCATCTCAAATTCATTCTTCATTTCCTCAACAAACTTCATACATAGATTATCTCCTTCAAAAATAATGTCATCAACGAATACCTCAATAATTAGTTATTTATCATGATCCAATTTGAAATAGAATTTGCTATCAGCAGTACCTTTATTGAATCCAAGCTTTAATAAGTATTTTTCCAATCTAGCATACCAGGCTCTGGGGGCTTCCTTGAGTCCATACAAAGCTTTCTTCAATTTGAAAACCATGTCTTCCTTGTCAGTCAATTAAAATCCATCTAGGTGTTCAATATATACTTCTTCCTCTAATTCACCATTCAAAAAAGCTGACTTCACATCTAGTTGATAGACTTTGTAATTCTTATATGCAACATAAGAAAGAAATAACCTTACAGCTTCAATTTTGGCAACAGGGGAAAAGGTTTCTTCAAAATCAAACCTTCCATTTGTGAATACCCTTTACATACTAGTCTTGCTTTATTCCAAACCACTTCACCTTGTTTATTTAGTTTATTCTGAAAGACCCATTTTGTACCAATCACATTTTTATCTTTAGGTTTAGGAACAAGTATCCATGTATTTTTCTTTTTAATCTGCATTAATTCTTCCTTCATAGCTTCCATCCAGTATTCATCATTGCAAGCTTCATTGACATATTTAGGTTCAATCTTGGATATCGGGCAATACTCTTCTACAATCTTTCTTCTAGTTTGCACACCTTTATTCTTGTCTCCTATAATTTTATTTTCAGAATGATTGAGCTTTACATACCTAGGAGTTTTAGGATTCTCTCGAACTTCCGATTCTTCTGTTCTTTCTTTTGTACTTGCACTTGTCTCTGCATCCTGACTACCTTGATTTACTGGAAAAAATTGAAGTTGTCTTACCATAACATATGGCACAATTTGAAGTTGATTTTGTGTCTAAACATTCTTCCCTTTGTTTGTATTGTCTTCTTGAATCATATCCACAATATCTGGATGATTTAGCATAATCCTCATCAACTCTGACATTTGCACTCTCAACCATTTTTTTCAGTCTTCTGTTATAGCACCGGTAGGCCTTGCTTCTAGTAGAGTAGCCTAGAAATATTCCTTAATCACTTCTTACATCAAACTTTCCTATATCGTCATCCCTCTTAATGTAACACTTGCTTCCAAAGATCTTGAAATATTTAACAGTAGGCTTATAACCAAACCATAGTTCAAAAGGAGTCTTACTAGAATTACCATTTACATTTACTTGGTTCAATGTGTACACAATAGTGCTTACAACTTCACTCCAGTAGATGTGAGGCACATTTCCTTCAATCATCATTGTTCTAGTAGCATCCAAAATTGTTTTGTTCTTCCTCTCTGCAACTCCATTATGTTGAGGGGTTCGGGGAGCAGAAAACTATCTTCTGATTCCATTCTCTTCATAGAAAGAATTAAACTCCCTGGAGGTGAACTCACCACCTCTGTTTTAACTTAATCATTTTATTTTTAGACCTTTCTCATTCTCTGCCATAGCCTTGGAACTTTTCAACTTTTCTAATGCTTCACATTTTTCTCTTAAGAAAGCAACCCATATCATTCTAGAGTAATCATCAATAAGCAACATAAAGTACCTTTCACCATGGAGACTTCTAACTCTGGAAGGACCACATAGATTAGTATGCACAAGCTCCAGTAATCCATTTGAATGATGTTGTTTGCTTTGAAAAGAAATTCTAGTTTGTTTTCCCATTTGACAGTCCTTGCAAATTGTGCTAGCAGGCTTCACTAGCTTAGGTATATCTCTTACTGCTTGAGTGGAACTTATTTTGACAATGTTATCAAAATTCACATGACACAACCTTCTATGCCATAACCATCTTCCATCTATTTGAGCAATTAAACAAATTTCACTAGCAACATTCAGGTGAAAAACATTACCTTTTGTCTATTTACTTGAAGCAATTATATTTCTAGAACTTCCATATATCCTGCATCTTCCATCCTTGTACTAAAGATCATAGCCCTTATCCACCATCTTTCCAACACTCAACAGGTTGTGTTTCAATCCTTCAACATAAAAAACATCATCAGTGTTATGGTTACCACCAAAACAAATAGATCCTCTACCACGAATCACACAAGCTTTGTTGTCTCCAAATCTTCCAACCCCACTACCATACTTCTCTAGACTTACAAATTTTCTTTTATCACTAGTCATATGATGTGAGAATCCGCTATCAATGACCCACTCATCCTTTTCCTCAATTCAGGCTTCAAGAGCTTTCTCAACTTTAGCAGATTCAGTAGTCACATGACTATTTTCCTTGATAGCAATGAAAACCCAATCATCTTCATTTCCATTATCTTTATCAGACTCATCATTAGTCACTCCTTCTTCAGTAAAGTAGCATTTCTTTTGGATTCTAGATTTGTAAGGCTTAGATCTAGGAACTCTTTTAGGAAACCTTGATGCAAAATGACCTATTTTATTGCAAGAAAAACATTTGATAGGAAACTTTCCTTTATACTTACCTTGTCCTCTACCTTCTTTCTTCACAATCAGTGCTTCCAAATCTTCTACCTCTCTTTATTCATCTTCAAACTATTTCATTTCTTCCTCATACTTGAATGTCTTTCTGGAACTCTCTCCCGGATCATATCTTTGCTTGTTTCTTCTGGATATAGTAGCCTTGAATGTAGTTTTAGTCTTAGCAACAGAATCACCAAATTCACTCAACTCAAAAGCAACAAGTTTACCAATCGATTAACCCTTGTCACATTTGTTTAATGATTTTGGTTTCTTCAATATACAAGCATTTGCTTTGTGGGAGAGGCAATGATCTAAGCACTTGAACACAATTTCTTCTCATCTAGAATACCATAAGCTTACATCTAATGCCATCATATTTCATTTACTCTCAAAGAGAGAAATATTTTCATCTTCACCCATCTTCATATTTTTCATACTTTCTTTCAGGCATTCGTAGCTTAGCCATCTTCACATGTACATTCATACAAAGTTTCCGGCTTAGATCCACATCTCACAGTTGTCTTTTAGACTAACACATTTGTCATTTCTGAATCGTTGGAGGCACTCAACAAAGCTTATAAGCTTGGACGCTATTCTCGACCTCTTAAATATCATCAATGGTGGAAGGACCATTCGAGATATACGTTGCTGTAATCTTCAGAGGTTCACCAATACACTTCAAATGACACTCCATCCTAGCTTTCCACAATGGTGGTTTGTTCCATCAAATGGGACTATCCTTCTTGTATGATGCCATCTCGGATCACCTCAAGCTTTTAAACTTCTTCGAGGAGGAACCTACTCACGATTACCAGTTGATGGAAAAACAAGGACCAAACAACTAAGAGGGGGTGAATGAGTTGTCACAAAATATTCAAACTTTTACAAACTATACTTAACTTAATCTCAGATCTGATGAATGAAAAATGAACCATAAACAATCAACACATCAAAAATATAGAGAACATCAAGATTTTTTACGTGGAAACCCTGTTAGGGGAAAAACCATGGTGGATGTCAGTCCACAATATTATGTATTGAAGTGTAATAAAATAATGGGAATGCATACGTTTAGCGCCTAGAGATCCTTTGCTCAAATGCAAAGACTCCTTGTCCAAAGAAAGGGTTTGGATTAAAACCATCCAGAGTGAGAACTAAGAAAATGGCTTCTTCAAAGCCTATTACGGAGTTCTAGTTAAGCACATAAAACTTTCTTCACTCTTAGATCAAACTTCTTCACACTTCGCTCACTCTTCTTCACACTCTGCTCTGTAATCAAATGATATTCACACATACACACATAGGAGCACATCAAGCACACTTTACGATGAAACAATCACTCTTATATGTCCACAACATGAAATTACATCAACAAATTTAGTTAGCCAGAAATATAAAACATGTTTTCAATGTCAGCCCAAATTTACAAATAAATTTTCAATGTGGATCAAACAGCGTTGACCAATACCATGATGCGACCCAAAACAATATCCTCAAGTGCACCAAAAATTCAAAATTAAGTCTTTAAGGATCCGTAACACACCACAACCACCATGTCACGGTAAAGTAAACTATGCAGAGAAAATCTTCAACCTAGAGCACCAGATCAATGTGCGAGCAAAGATATATCACGATCTAGAAACATCCGAGAAGGAAACAATAGAGAGAAACATCCCTGGCTAAATTGCAATTATACTAACTTCATCAATTAACACTAAAAAGCCCATGAAATCTTGTCGAAAACACAAATCTTCAAAATCAAACAAATCTTCACCTGGGACCTCTGAAACTTCTGGTGGATGGACTAGATACACTTAGTAGAAAAACCTTTAGTCCACAACAATTGATCTTCAACGTACAAAACAAGACACCTTCATGACCTTCACAGTTCCATTGGGAACCTAGAATACTTTATTTTACAATTTTCTCAATATCCTCGACATATACAACCTTCAATACATTAGGTGCTAATAGTGTTGACATCAATGACAACCACATATCAATAACACAATCACAACATCGAACAATCTAATCGTAACAATGTTTTGCAGGAGCTAAGTTGTAACTTAGTGACTCAAACATATAGGGGACCACACATCACTTCCATGCCATTACCTTTTTCTCAACCTAGAGTACATAGTGTTGAGGACCCTAAAATGACTCCTGCTAATATATTTGTATGGAAACTTATTCAACTATCACCTACATTCAAGTTTCTATTTCAAGAAATGTAGAAAATAAAGCAGGAGGAGATCCAATCTTACATAAAATCAAATAATGTAACATCCTCCTCTCGTCCCATGCAAGTCACCCAGTCATAAATCACATTCCCTAAACATGAATTACCCTCACTTGAGATTCAAAACAAGAATGATCCCTTGATGAAAAAGGTGATCATTAATGAAACCTTAGTTAGACACACTCTCATCGACGATGGAGTAGAAATGAATGTTTGTAGCATGGACCTCCTAAAAAAACTTGGCATGGACAAAAATCTCATTCAACTTAATGATCATATTCGTGGCTTTGAAAATGTTAATAGGAAACCACTAGGGATGATCACATTACCTATTGAGGTTAGATCTATAGTGTTTCCTACCTCTATCCATATCATACAAGGACCCCTTCCAAACAATCTTCTCATAGGGAGACCATGGATTCATGCTATGAAATGAGTCCCATCTACCCTCCATCGTATAATAAAATTTGAGTACAATAACAAGATATACATGGTTGACGTAGATGAACGAAGCTATGAATCAATTGATCACAACATTTCCAACTCCCCTAATCCTTTCATTCCTAGATCAAAACTTGAACCTATACGAGTTGATGCTAATTTTTCACCTACAAAAAAACTATTTCATGATAATTGGGGGTCGTTAGATTCTATGCCTCCTTTCAATAAATTTTCTCAACTCTCACCCTCATGGTCCAAAGAGTCATATACAAATGATTCATTTTCAGACACAAGTTCTAGTAGAGATTGGGGTTTCACACATTCCTTTAGGGGAGAGTGCAAAATATCACAACCTAAACCAAAACAACCTTGTGTTTTATATGCTCAACTTGGTTCTACATCAACAACATTAACCTATGATAGTGATGGGGGCTATCTAACTCCCATCCATCATGGGGAGAAGACACATAACATTAACAAGGATTTGTGTTCTTGTCAAATACACTGATCCTTCTTAGAAATATAAACTCCCTTCATTTGACTTGGATGATTGTTTTGGTATCGGATACAATCTCCCTCCTACACATGGAAACAATGCACAAATGAAACAAACCGACATATAATACTCTTTCAAGAAAGGTCTAGGGTTATCTCCCTTCTCTCCACTTTCATCTAAGACTTTACACAACAAAATTCAACATCTCAAGGAGTCTGGTGCTCTTCCTTGTGTTGAAGCACCTAATTCCTCTACCTGATACTTACTTTTATCCTATTCGACTCATCCTTGTCCTGCACTAAGTGGGGGAAAAGGGTTAGATAGCCTTATCCTCGTATGCCACTTGTCATTGTCTCTTTTGACTATTTGTTAACCTTTCATGAACATATAAGATCAAGCTTGGGATGTGTATGACATGTCTTAAGATTGACTCGCATGTGACATACTTATTCATGATGTAGCTCAATTAAGAAACATATGACTTGGCATAGGGATTTCCATGTTGGCTCTCATGTCTTCTTTCATTTACCATTT
>VDFB02171307.1:0-20320 GCA_007258455.2 Sequoia sempervirens | reverse complement strand
TTGTCCAAAGTGGCTTGAAGTCTGACTTAGGCCGAGAGAGAAAACATCCAAGCTCATGTGAAGTCCGCCCAAGGAGAGGATGAGAAAATTGGCTAAAACTCAGAAAATTGGCTAAGTGTTGATACCTTGGGGAGAAGAATTCACTAAGTGTTGGACAGAAAACAGGAAGGATGAAGAGGAGTAAAGAGGAAATGAATAAGATCCTTGTCCAGAGATGGAATTTGTCCTACATAGCACAAGCCAAATTCAAAATTGAAGAAAAATCCACAGGCAAAGTTCATCCAAAACCTTGGCTAAATGTTGAATAGTCCGCATGAAGGTGTTACAAAATAGCCAAAATTTGGCTAAGTCTGGGAAATACATCACAGAGGAAATTCCAATTTCCTCCATTGTGGCAAAAGCACATAGGCATTCTTCTCCAAATTCTAGGCACTTGAAAGAATATTCGGACATCTTGGGGGCATTTCATCTACAATCCCAGACCTATTGAAGCAATCAAGGAAACTTCTTGAGGGATTTCATCTTCTGAAGAACTAAAAACAAGCTTCCAATCAGAATCAGATGGTGACAAGAAGAGTGTTCCAAACAGATCTCCATACTTAGACAATTTCTCGACACAAATTGGAGAATTCAAGAGAGAAATCCAAAGGAATAACATCAACCCAGTTCAAGCAGGAGGAATTTCTAAGCAATCAACTTCAAAGGACCGTACATTCATTCTGTTCAAGGGGACTTTAATTTCCAAGATTCCAAAGATAGGCAGAGAAGCAAATCAAAGTCTCGAAGGAATCCAAGATCAAAAGCTAGGGAAGGAACAAGCACAAAGGACAGAAATAATGGTAAGGAAAATATTCTAAGGCAAGTGCGTGGAAGAAAAACAGAGCAACCAAGGAAGGCATCCAACATGCTGAGGTGGCGCCTTGTCATCTTCCAACCAATCAAATTGTTCCAAATCAACATGCAACAACTTTATATTTTATTGTTGATTTATATTTAGCAAAAGGACAAGTGTCCTCAAATGAAATTTTCTCATTGGTTTTAAAGTGACAAACCCTAATTAGGGTTTTTATTTTGTAATCTCTGGCCATTGATCCAAAATCAACACCTACACCTAATTGTAATTGGGGAGCCTATAAATTGAGCTCGCCCCTCATTTGTAAAGTATGGAGATAGTGTATGAAATTGTTGCATTGAGACTATTTCCGATAATAAAAGCTCTTATGCATGATTTGCTTTGAACAACTTTTATTGTCAAGTAGTAAGCGAGGTTGCATATCTTCTTCCACCATAGATTAGAGTTAGAATTAGATTAAGTAGAATTTGCTTTGAAAGTTGGTTAAGTGAATGAGAGATTGATCGCATAGATTCAATGGTGAAATATTGCTCATACTTTCTTCGAATGGATGATTTGCATTCGATGCATAAAGTTAGCCTGAGCTTGTAATTGTGGAAGCTTAACTTCGGTCTCATTTGAGATTTGAAAATTATAATCACACCCCCTTGAAGATTGCACCCACTTTGCGTATGTTGTCCTGCAGGAGGCGAAACAAAGTGCGGTTATTTCCTTTCCTAATCTTTACTGTCTCTCAAATTCCTAGGCATAGAATAGATCCCCTAAACCCTTATCCTTTTGCAATTTTTTGAGATCCAAATTGAAGTCCTAATTGAAGAGAGCTTTTTAATGATAAATCCGCCTAAGTCCCAAACTTGTGAAAATTTCTTTAACGTAAGTCCCCTTGTTTATTACCAGCAAATCACAACGCCCATTGAGCTTATCCACATGTCAAGACCTGACAAACGAAACCTTGGAATCGCCATATGATCTTCTCAATCTTAGCATACTGTGGTTTTTCAAGAGAGGATAGAGTGTCTTTGGACATTTTATTCTGTGTGTTCGGTGGATGATAAACGTACACCAGGTAGAAAGGGAGATTGAAATTTTTAGAGTTGAGTTCATTGCTATTAATCTCCTATATGGGGTGACTTATTTGCTATTTGGTGGCTGCCACCTCTTATTCTAGTTTGGGCGTGAGTTTCTATAGGGTTATTAGTTGCAAACATTGTTGGTAGACATCTATTAAGGAGTTTGTATTGCTTGCTTGCATTGGATGGCATATCCAATTTGGCGTTGGATTTATCAACAAATTGGGATTATTCTCCTCTACATAGCTGGTCATTAGTGGTTGTGAGGGTGTGGGACTGTATTTCTGAGCTATGGAAGATTTGCTAGGGTCATGGAACCTTGGAGAAGTGACGCCTTGCAATATTGCAAGCTGTTGAAGAGCACACATGAAATATTGAGAGGGGGGGTGAATCAGTATTTCAGAATTTTTAAAACTTTAAAACAGATTAATCATGTAAATCAGAAATTAGATCATAGAGAGCATCAAAAAACATCATAAATAACACAAACACCCAGATTACGTGGAAAACCTTTTTGGGTAAAAAACCACAGCAAAATATTGCTTTAATTATTCTCCAAATGGCACCAACCTTGATTACAATTAGTGAGCACCAACCCACTGGAAGCACCAACTTCAATTTCATTTAGTGAGCACCAACCCTCCTTCGAAGCACCAACTCCGAATACACTGAAGCACCAACTCCAGTGGTTGAAGCACCAACTCCAGTCTTTAATATAAACTTTCAAGACCACTGTTCAAGCACTGCCATCACATGAACTGCGAGGCCCTCAAATACATACACACTGAATTGAATCAAAAACTGAAATACCTCGTCCTTTATCTTGCACTCCCGAGAACTACAACTCCGCACTCAGACAGAAAACTTCATTTTTCATCTAGTTCTTCAAATAATCTGAAAGACACAGCTTTTGATCATGAAACGTCTCTACACTCTGCTTGGTATATAAGTAAGAGGATATCAATGGTCTCCTTTTTAATATACATCCATAGACTCAAGCACTAGAGAGCACTCTCAGCCGCTCCACATTTTTACACAGAACAAGACCACTTGACACAGCCCAACTCAAAAATTATTTTATATAAAGCTTTCCATTCTCATAGCATTAGATTATTATATCCAAAATGGATTCCTAGCAAGCCCACAGTCTATAAACATATTGGAGATCTATTCAAGATAATACAACTACTACAGCATTAAAATCCACTCATACGTAGCCTCTTTTTCTCCTCTATGCATTCAACTCAACTCAAAGAAATTCTTCTCATAAAAAACAGAGGCTACAATAATTTTCAACACAACACATACTTAAGATGGCGATGAAAGCAAAAAAACCATCTACTTACACAAGCCACACACTATATCATTAAGAAGTCGTCTTCAGGCTAAGAAGAAACCGTCACTCCAAGGATAGAAAGCCTTTTGATTTCATAGTTGCTGTAATTTCATCTAAGAAAGGAGCCGTCCACTATAAAGTCGACAGTTACTGAATTGAAGATGCTGACTCCATTTATAGCTCACGATTTTCTCCTCCTTTTTGCATCGATTACACTCTTTTTAAGGTATATCCATTATATTTTTTTAAACCTGTAGCCAGATAATGCCCGAAATAAAACATCACCTTGAAAAAGTGAATAAATGAATGACGCACTACAAATTTTGGAGAAGCCGTTTCATTTAGAAGATTTGATAGTAAATTTAGGCACACAAGCACACCAATAAAATCGTTATCTGAGCAAAATAGAAACCATGACATCTCATAATAGCCTTAATTTGCAATGATTAAATTTACTGAATTTAGACGCCTCAGACTGAATTTTATGAAGCACGATGTCCAATTTGAGACATTGCACCTAAAGAAAATATAACTGACGAGCTTTCATCCTCTTAAAATTGTCGCCAGAAAAAGACATGTCCCTCCAAATCATAAAGTCAAGCTGGGAAGAAGACCCGACACACTCAGCTTCCCGTGAAAAGATTTCATTTGCCAGAAATAAGAGGCACGATGTCTCAACTCCCGCACATTCTCATCAATTTTTATTAAGGTTACAAGAGAATGAGATATTCTCTGTCTTGGCCTCCTCATCATCAAAAACATTTAGCTTCATTAAGATAGAAATCGGCGCTGCAAAAAATTAAACGAAATAAATAAATGAGATTTCAAATATAGCCTATATAGAGAAAAAAACGTCTTACTCTTGCCAGTTAATACAAAATTCTGAAGCACAATATGTCAAATAGCTGTCTTGCAAAACTGTCTTGCAAAATATGTATGCCAAAATATGTCAAATAGCTGTCTTTCAAAATAGCTGTCTTACTCTTAAAGCTTGAGCTGGAGCAAGTCTTGGGATGGGTGACCTCCGGGACGGACCGTGCTTCACCTCTGTGAGCATCACCTAGATGCAATGAGTGCTAAGTGGACCATTCGATATCATGAGAGATGGGTTCTTGTTGAACCACTACTCATGAAACATGGGTCAATGAGTTTGACTCGAAACTACACGGTTGAATCCTGATAGTAATATCATAATTTGACACGCTGTGGAAAAATACCTCCTACTTATCAATTGATGAGCTAAAGGGGCTCTATTATGAATGGTTCATAAGGCACAACACTTGCTGAAGGTTTTGCAAATGGGGTAACAACTCAAGCGGGCTTAACCTTGGAGAAAACTCCCTGGTTAAGCGCGCTTGAGCTGGAGCAGTACTTGGGGGGTGACCTCCGGGACGGACCAGTGCTTCACCTCTGTGAGCATCACCTAGATGCAATGAGTGCTAAGTGGACCATTCGATATCATGAGAGATGGGTTCTTGTTGAACCACTACTCATGAAACATGGGTCAATGAGTTTGACTCGAAACTACGGTTGAATCCAGATAGTAATATCATAATTTGACTGTGGAAAAATACCTCCTACTTATAAATATGAAGCCGTCAGAAATAAATTCAATAGAAGAAGCCACCTCATAAAACATCTGAGCACACATATAAATCTTTGAACTTATATAAATATTGCTTGAAAAGAAATGTCATCCTTAATGAAGTCGACACCTCACAGTAATGCTAAAAATTTTACTCTGCCAGAAATCAGCATGTCTTCACACTTCACATGATGTATACAAATGGCCATAACCATAATCTTCAGCTGCCACATAACCCTTAAATAGACTCTTTGTCTTTTTCAATGAAGACAAGAAATATAGCCAACTTTACCATATGCTTTTCTGGCTGAAAGCATTTTCCTCCTTTAAATTAGTCGCCACCACACCCTTTGAAATTTCAAGGGATGACATGGCACTCTGACAATCCAAGGATTAGCTATACTCTTTTTTAAGAGAAACCGAGCCACATAAAAGTAACCAAAGACTTTTCAAACAGCTGTCAAATAAGTAAGCAAAGAGCTGAAGGAGACAACCAACCAGCTGAAGCAAACACTCACCCAGCTCAAGCAGACACCTAGGGAGCTCAAGTAGGTCAAGCAGGTCAAGCACCTCAAGCAGGCAACCAGGTAGCTCAACCTTGACATCAATGACAAACTTATTCCAACAGCTGTAACAATCCTTTTTAGGCGCTTGCATACTCAAAAAACTGTGACAGATAGTTTGAGTGTTTGTTGTTCATTTTGGGAGGCTATATATTCCAATATTGGAGTGCAAGTCTAAGAACTTAGTTGCGCCTAGAATGGTAGAACAAGGGTGACATTGGTATGAGCAAGACTGAGGTGATTGCTGTACTCATTTCTCACTTCTGTAGTTCGGACTACATATCCAGTCATAGGAGTCGCCATTGTTTGAAGACCAACAAACTGGTATTTTATATTCTGTATTGTACATTGAATACCTGATTACGTAAAGACTGTTTTGGCTTGCTCAGAAATTGTGTACTTGAAAATAAATATTAAAGCTTTTGCTTCACTGAATGTAATGGATGAAACGTTAATTTGAAGCAATATTTAGCATGAAGCTATTAATGTCTTGAGTTGTTATTGGTGGGTTTGTATGTATCAAAACCATTGAAATGTTTAGCTCTGTTTGTTTGCAATTAATTTGACAAAATGGTACATATGTTAAACTGAAAATATTGCAAAAACTTTGTTCCAAATTAGAGGGGTTTTTACAGTGGTATCAGAGCCATTGATTTTTCTAGCCGGTGGGTTTTAACATCAAATATTTATAGCAGAAAATTCTGATTAGAAAAGTGGTTTCCAATTGTTTGCTTGCGTTTCTTTGTTCTTGGAAGTTGGGTTAGTCCAATTTTGGTTTGTTTTTGGTGAATGGCCTGCACTTAGTCTTTTCAGTTGCAGCAGGGTGTTGGTTATTTTATTGGGAAAAATGAAGTCTATGCAGGAGCTATTAACATAAATAATGCAAAATTTTCAAGACTATGATAGGAATTTAACAAAGTTGTTAGATCATCCTGAAGTGCTAGATTATCTTCTTGCTAAAGAAAAGAAAGTAGATGCTAAGGTAAAGAAGTATACCAACATAGGAAAAAGGGAAATTGACAAGAATGAACTTAGAAGACAAAATCGTTGTTTTTCATGGAAGGGAACCTGGGAACCTAATCACAAATGCACAGGTAAAATGGTGAAGAGATTAGAGGAAGAGCAAACAATCACAAATGAGGTGGTTGGAAAAGAGATACAGGAGGTGGAAGTTGTTCATAATGGTTATGAATCTTATGATGCTTCTAAGGAGGATGAAGCTAATTTTTCAAGTGCTTCTATTAATGAAGTAGAGTACATTGGTTTTCACAATAATGATGGAAATGAACAATCTGCTGATTTGGAGTTCACTAAATTAGCAACTAAGGAGGTATGGTCAAACTATAAAATTGATGAGTTTCACAATGGGCTTTAGGGAAAAAGAACCATTTATTGCATCTACAAGTGAAATGTGCACAAGTCTCTATGTGGGTGATTTAGAGATTGTTATTGATAAGCTTTGTGAGGAGAAGACGGATTCCTTTGAGGATAATGTGTTTGATCATAATGCTGTCCCAACATTTTTACATGGAGATTGCAATTCATCAACTAGTGAAAAAACTGATTTTGATGATGATATGGTTCCTACATATGAAAGCAAATTAGAAAATTTAACGTGTGGCAGCCCAAGTAACCTTGATGAACTTGATCAAAGACCTCTAGTATTGCAAGATTTGAAGGACAAACTTGTGGTTACAAATGAGAAAATTGTGCAAGTGCTAACAGGGGCAGATGATGCTCATAAATACGTTGAAGATCTCATTTGGAAAACTCAAATTGAGGAGAGGTAAAAGGGAGTTGCAAGTGGAGTCACTCGTACCCACTTGTACTCTATCAAAGAAGCATTGGCAATGATGAAATCAGATTACTTGCAATTGCTTATGGACAGGGATTTGGCTTTCAAGTATGCTGAAGAGAAAGAAAAATAAGCGGACAATCTTTGCTTACAATTGAGTATGACTCACTTTTCTTTATACAAAGCAGAAAATTCTATTCTTATTGTTGCCACGTCCAAAGTTCAAGAAAGTGACACAAGGATTATAGAGATCAACAAATTGTTGGAGGGATTGATGAACTCCATAAGGATGAAATGTTGCATAATGATTTTAGTGCTTCCCATATTGGAGAGTTTTAGTATGTTGATATAGATTGGAACTTGCTTGAGGATCAAATTTCGTGTGAAAGGGTAGCTTGCAGCCATGAGATGGCAGATATAATAGGTAATGGGGGCAGAATTCAGTGTGATGCACTTTATGAATCAGCAGATCATGATGAGCATTCAGCATTGGGTGAAGGAGTGCATGAGATCCATGAAGCCACCGATGAAAGGTATCAACTAGTTGCGAATTCTAAGATCCATTCATTGGCTTGACATGGATCATGGTATTGGAGCCGTCTTACTTGGTTTGGAGTTCAAATCTTAGGATTCTGTCTTCACAAATTGTCCTTGGTTCTAAATCAAGCATGTCCACTTGCTCCTAATATCAGAAAGAAGGCATACCTGATGCCTCTCTTCCCACCCTCTCATCTGATTCAACATTGCCAATGATAGAGCGATGATAAAATTGTGCGGCTTTCTAAAATATCTAGGTGAAATGGGATAAAGTTATAAACACCTTAATGTTTAGCTGCAGCAATCTGCCTATTGTTAAGAAAATAAACTTATATTTATATTTTCTTGGATAATTGAAAGGGGCCAATGACTTGGAAAATGCAATAGATGAAGGAAACTTATCAATGCACAAAACTGATGAAAGTAAGTCAATGGGATTTGAAAGATGCATTCTCTCAAGAACATGAAAGAGTGTTAAGACATGTTTAGGATGGAAAAATTGTCACAAGAAGATATAACAGCTATAGTGTGTGGTCAGAGTGTTAAACAGTTACAAAGCATATTTACAAGACTCATAGAATCCAAGGTCCAGAACAAAAGAAATGTTGTCAAGCTTGTAATCAGAGGGGAATGATGAAACCAAAGCAGTTGTGTTGTTAGTCAGATACATCAGGGGTTTATAATGCATCTTCAACCTGAATCTTATTATAGAACTTAGAAGTGGTAATGCCAGTATGTATTAAGTAAATATAGCAAAATTATGAAAATATACACTAGCACGAATTCACTGATCCAAATACATCAGGGGTGTATAATGCATCTTCAACCTGAATCTGATTACAGAACTTAGAAGTGGTAATGCCAGTATGTATCAAGTAAATGTAACAAAATTATGAAAATATACACTAGCATGAATTCACTGATCCAAGTTTTTGTGTTCTTTCCAAACAAAATGTTATTTTTCTTTCATTGGGCATTTGTCAACTAAATTATCGATTGTCATTGCATTCACTATTTCATAGAATAGTTTATAATTTAAGGAGTTTATTGACCAGTTTTAACTGATTAAAAGAGGCAATATGTTATTCATTGGACAATGCTACATGTCTATTCTTATTATCATTGGACAGCCAGATTATTCTGAAAGCAGTTCTCTTCCATGGACTGAAGTGAAGGAGACAAAGAACTCTAACTCCCCTAATACAGAAATCAATGCAGACCACCAAGGTAATTTCATTTCTAATTCTTATTACTGCTACTGGTTTTGAAACTATGGTCTAGTGAATGCAGACAATCATAATAGCAAAATCTTCAGTCTACAGTATTAGCTTTTTTCATTCGTCTTTGGTTCTTGGATCCTTGGTGTATATTCTAATGCAAATAAAAAACCCTGGACCATAATTACATTCTCTTGTACCAATTTTCCAGTTGCCCGTGTGAAAACTCGGACAAAGAATAAATAGAATACAGGGTGAATGGTTAAGCTTTTTGTTTATGTTTGTACATTGCTTGTGCCAAAAGTTTCGCATATTGTGAATGGACAAATTGAGCATGACAATGTGAATGGAGGAGTATTGAAAATATTAAGGCTTTTTATACTCTTAGCGTTTTAATTCACACCTTTTAGTGTGACACAAAACAAAACATATATGTGGTAAAATTGCTCTTTGAATTGAAGGGGAAGCTCCTTGTCAAGTAAAGATCAATCTAAAACTGAACAATATGTACTTGCAATTTACAATTTTTACAATGACTTTTGGTGTGGTTCATATTTATGTTGAAAAATTTAAATGCATATCTTTTTTGGTTTTGTCTATGTAAAAGGCTAAGATGCTCTTTCAAAACTAGGCAAATGATTTTATATTTTATGACTAAAAGCAAATCCCACAACTAGATGCTTACATTGTTTAGTTAAAAATAGAGATTGAATAGGGCAAGTACCCACAAATCGGATAGATTAACACATAAATATGAATGCTATGGTTAATTAAATGCAGGCTTCGATACAAAGCCACAAGTTACACATTCAAGCTCATCTACAATGCAAAGCTTGCAAATTCATTAAAACAATTTAACCTTTAGAACACATAACAAGACATCTCAATAAACATTCATTAGCAAAATAGGCATAATAAATTTCATTGACTAAATCACAAAATTACAATAAAATTAGATACTTGATGAATAGTAACTCCAACAATATGTAGGCATGAGAATTACCATTGATTGATGAAACTAAGTGCAAAAAGAAATTTATATTGTTTACAAACAATTGCATGAGAATAAATAAATAAAACTTATTGCACTTCTACCCCAACTATGACTGTTTGCATGACATGTAAGCTTTCTTACAAATTATTCCATCCAGCATTTTTAAATTTATAATCATGTGCTTGTCAATCAAATTGACAATCAAAATATTATAATTATCCCTTAAAATCTCTCATCTCTCACATGATAAGGTAGATGGTTTAAAAATAACATACTCTAAGCTATAAGTAGCAAATGCTAAAATAGCATAGGCTCCTTCTACTAAAAATAGATTGCTAAGAAGAGCATGGTTTGTAAATAGCTCTTGCCAAAAATCGCAAATCCTTAAATATGCTTCTCTTTGTAAATGGTTATGGCTAAAAATAGACTTTTCGTTAGGCGACTCTAGATGATTTTGTAACTTTTCCTCTGATCATGACTAACCCTTTGGAAAACCTTGAAAATCTACTCATTCATCTCTTCGTTGTGCAGGTGTGTTCCTATCCAAGCATGCTCCTAAACACTAGACTAGAAATTTTGATAAATTCACCATCTTTATATTGTCATGCACTATTACAGCAGACACAAATATTGGCACAAGCATGCAATCTGAAACCCATGCTAATGCCTTCCTATGTGCCCCTTTGTATAAACACGCCCTTGGCTCATATGCATGCTACTACATTAGGAATAAAAAAGAAATTCCTTAATACTAGTGCGCTCAACTTTTTCCTCAGTTTGTGCCATGACATGTTAATAATTTTTTAGATGCTTTTACATAGGTGTGCCCTTGCATTGGATTTTCCATCTAAATTTTGAAAGCTCTTCCTTGTTAGTGCACCTTGACCCCTTGCGTGTTCCAAAGTACTTTAATGTTTAGATTTGCAAGGTGTATTCCTTAACCCTTTTTGGCATGCACATCTTTCACATGCCCTTGTCAAGGCACATTCTTGAGTTCACACCTGCATACTAAATTCCTTTGTAATGGTGTCTCTTGCTTGTTCATCATGCACCGATGCTCATAATTGTCAAGTTTTAGAAAATTCCATCCTTTGTTAAGGTGCACACCAATTGCTAGTTGCATGCCAATGCTATTAAAGCATTATTGTAATATTTAATGGTCATATTAGTTGTTAGTTAGTCGTTAGTTAGCTTTTAGTCAACTTAGTTTGCTTCAATTAGTTTTTAGTAACTTTTTGTTTCTGCTTTAGTTCTCTTTTGTTCCTGATTGTTTCTTTTTAGAAACATCGTCTTGCAATTCTTTATATAAGGAGTATTCCTCTCCTTTATTTAACAACAAATAACGAATATCAATTATCATTTCATGGTATCAGAGCTTAAGCTCAATTTTTTTGGCGAATTTTTTAGCAATAAAAACTCGTGGTTTTAGAAGTTTTTTTGACCGATTTTTGCAATAAAAAAATTGTGGTTCTCTTTTTGATTTTCGAGACTTACGGTTTCTTTGAAAATCATTGAAGGTCTTTTTGCAAAATCGTGGATTTCTAGTAATCAAAATTCGTGCGTTTTTAAGTTTGCAAAGAAGGGCGTTTCTTCCTGGCTAAAATTCGTGGGTCCCAAAAATTGTATTGTGGTTTTTTTTTAACATAGAAAATCACGCTTGTATTTTGAAGGAGAAATTGTAGGTGTTTTTTCTGTAACTCAACAAAAGTTTTTTGATAAAAAATGAGGGTTTTCAAGGATATTGTGGATTTTTTCGTGGTATGGTTTGTGGGTTTGCTGGAAATTTTCGTGAGTAGTGTTTGGAAGGAAAAATTGCTTTTTTTTTTTGGCAAAAATCGTCTCTCTTTCTGGCTTATTTTCGCAAGTTCGTGGGAATTTTTTTGCAAGCATGGGTTTCTAAAGATCGTGGATTTCTTTACCTAAAAATTGCGACTAGTTTGCAGTAGAAAAATGCGGGCTTTTTCTGCTCAAATTGACGACCTATCTTTGTGGTTTTTCCACGACTATTCTTGTGCGATTTCTTTGCGTTCTTGGACATGTTTCTTTGCTTTTCTATACGCGTTTTTTCTTTGGTTTTGGGCGATTTTTCTTGCTGTGTTAGAGGATTTTTTTGTCGTGCATGTCTTAGTTTGTGGGCTCTTAGTTCATTGCAAACTGCTAGAATTTTTTTTTAGCTTTTTTTTTTTTGTGAAAATTGTGACTATCGCCTACGGTTTCAGCATTGTTTTTGGTGGATTTTTAACAAAATTTGTGGCTATGATTGCTGAATTTTTTTGCAACTATTTTTGGCAATTTTTTCAACAAAATTGTGAACTTGTTTGGCTAGGGTTTTTGCAAGATTTTTGAAGAGCTTTTTTTAATTCTGAAAAAAATATTGCCTTTTTTGCCGCCTAGGGCGAAGTTTGAGTTTTTCTCGATTTTTTGAAACAAAATCATGTGTTTTTGAACCTTTGTTTGACGATTTTTTTAAAATCATGGGAGTTGTGCCAACTGATTGTCTTGAGATCCATGCTAGCTGATCATGAACTATTACGTCGTTTTTTGTGCTTTTGGAAAACAGGAGGGATGGTGTTTTTTACCAATGTCATGTTGGAAAGTACCCAGAGGTTCAATGGGAAAAACTACAACACATGGAAGTAGAGGATGCTTACCATCTTTGAGTACCAGTGCCTAGTTTCACTTGTTCTTGGTACAAAAACTTGTCCTATGGCTACAGGTAAGGAACAAGACAAGTATGATGGAAGTAATCGTGAGGTGGTTATGCTTATCAAGTTTTCTGTCGTTGATGAGATGTTACTAGAAATACCATTTGGTAAGTCTGTTGCAAAGATCTGGAAACATTGGAAGGATCTTCATGAGACCTTAGACAAGGGCAGAGCGTTCTCCTGGAAAATTATGCAATTTTATATTATGATGGATGACAAAGTGTCTTTGCAAGATCACTTGATGAAGATCAAAGACATTGGCGATCAATTGGAGGCCATTGGTTGCAAGATGGAAGAAGAGGATATGGTGGTGATCACGCTGAAAAGCTTGCCATGATCGTACAAGCACTTCATTGAAACTCTCAACATTACATCCACCAATGTTGACTTGAAGTTTGATGAGCTGTGCAACAAGCTCTTGCAGCAGGATAGGCAAAAGAAGTAGTTTGGGAGTAGCAGTGAGTTCCCTAGTGTTGAACAAGCGTTTATTGCCAAAGATGGCAAAGGCAAGTCCACTCAGTAGAAAGGACAAGGTAAATCGGAGGAGAACTCCAAGAAGTCTTCCACATGTCATTACTGTGGTAAGATTGGTCATATGCAAAAGTACTGCAAGAAGTAATTAATTGATCAAAAGTCCAACTAGGAAGGGTCTTAGCACTCAAGTTGTAGAGCATACTGAGAAGAAGTCTGCATATTATGCATTCATGGCTAGGAGACCATCTAATTATGGGTAGGCTTAGTTTAAGTTAGTAGAATGACCATTAAGGGAGGGTATTAAAGTATAATTATAATATTTAATGATCATCTTAGTTGTTAGTTAGCTTTCAGTTAACTTAGTTTGCTTCAGTTAGTTTTTGGTAACTTTCTATTTCTGCTTTAGTTCTCTTTTGTTCACGATTGTTTCTTTTTAGAAACATCTTGTAATTCTTTATATAAGGAGTATTCCTCTCCTTTGTTTAATAACGAATAACGAATATCAATTATCATTTCAAATACTCATGGCAAAAGTCTTTTTAAACAAAAACTCCTTTGTTTGAGCATGCAACAAACTCTTGCAATAGAACAAATGAAAGAAGTAGTTTGGTAGCAACAGTGATTCACCAAGTGTGGAACAGGCTTTGTAGCAAGGGCAAAGGCAAGTGGCCCTTGAAGAAAGGTCAAGGAAATTGTGATGATACTTCGAAGAATTTGAAGACTATCACATGTCACTATTATGGTAAACTTGGTCACATGAAGAAGCATTGCAAAAAGTGGTTGGCTGATAAAAATTCCAACCAGGGAGGGCCTCCACAAAAGGCTCATGTTGCAGAGCATTTTGAGCAGGAGGAGTTAGCCTTCTTTGCTTTTATGGCCAAACGACCAACAAATCAGGTCAAGTCTTCCACATGGTACATTGATTTTGGAGCCTCTCGACATTTAACACACAAGAAGAATTGGTTCATTGAGTATATGGCTTGCTTAGATTCGGTGATCTTTGGTTGTGGTGAGGAGTATACAATTTTTGGCAAAGGCAATGTTCAAAAAACCTCTGGAGGGAAAATTTTTCTTTTCTTCAATATATACTATGTTCCCCGACATGGAGCTCAATTTGCTCTTAACGAGTTAGATTATGCGCCACTGTCCCAAGTTGGATGTCGTTTTCAACACACACATGTGCCATATTGTTGACAAGGAGTCCAAGAAGACCATCACAATTGGCAAAGAGGATCATGGTTTGTATTATCTTATTGATATTGGAGAGGTTCAGGAGTGTGCATTAGCAGTCAAGAGTTCATTTGCTATCAGTACTCTTTGGCATCAGCGTTATGGGCATCTCAATCATTTTGATCTCTCTCAGTTTGCTCGCGAGAATATGGTAGAAGGTTTACCTGAATCAAACAACAAATATAGGGTTTTTGCAGAGCTTGCCAAGTAGGGAAGAAGCACAAAGCTTTGTTTCCAGATGGATAGTTTTGGAGAGCATTGAGAGTTCTACAGCTGGTTCATACAGATGTATGTGGACCAATGAATACGACATCAATCAATGGTGTTAGGTATTTTCTTTTGGGTTTTTTGTAGAATTTACTAGGAAATGCATAAAATTGCAAAACAAATGCAAATAGAGAAATGCTGAAAACAATTATATCAAATGATCAATTTTGATTATTTATTGCTTGAATTTACAATAAGATCATACCCGGATAACAACTTCTGATCAACAAGTAAACTGTTGAAAACTTTTGAAATTCTTCTCCAATGAAACACAAATGTGACCTCCGTATGAAGTCACCAATAAGCAAACCTTAGATGATCTTTCACACCTTCGGAAAGCTCGATTCAAGAAACAACTACGCTCTCCAAGATTGTTGTAGCTGAAAACCCTAGTTCTCCACCTACAAATGTAAAGGTCAAAGACAATTTGATAAAAATGATCAAGAATAATGATGTTTGCTTTTGATACCCTTTTATACTCTCCACAAAGAGGTTGATTTCACATGAGGCCTTTTAATCATTAAAATATATTAAAATATGCGTTTGCCACTTTTAATTAACTCCTCAAAGTGGGCGCCCATCATAAGTTATAATGACTTGACTTTATATCATTAAATGCACTCTTTATTATAAAGTCAATATAAGTCATTAATATATGCACTTTATAATTAATTATTATTACAACATAACTTTAATAATAATTATAATATTATAACTCCATTAATAAACATCAATTATCAACTCTGTTGACACCATAGGTTAGCCCACTGCATTCTTTGCCCAGCTGGATGTCTTACTAAAAGTAGTAAGGTTGACCTATATCCACACACATATGAAGCTAGAAACCTCTGAATAACGTCGTCTCATAACAAGCTAAGGATCTGGAGATGAAAATACTACCAACTGCCAATTGAAGAACTAGCAAACTCCAACATTGGGCCCTCTAATCACCTTGATTAGCCTACAAGGACTCGATGATAGGCTAAACTGCCAATTTTGATGCTTGCTCAAAAAGGGGACATTACAAACAAGAAAACAAAAAAATAGCTGAAGAAATTCAAGAAGTCCTTTAAGAGCTTTATCTTAAACAAGAAACTTATGATTAGAATTGTTGTCCTGAAAAAACGGCGAACTCAAATCTTCATCAACAGGCTTTTCAGGTTTTTGATAATCCTTTATTTGAAGTTGGTGCTAATGCGCTTCTTGAAAATCCTTTTTTTTGAGTTTAATGAGGGAATTCCTTTAGATACTAGTGATGAAGGGTTGAATTCCGGCACATCTTGTTGATTTAGTAAATAATTAGGATCAATTTATTGATAGAAGAGCCTTGCTCTTATAGAATTTACAAACCCTACAAATTAGGGAGAAGAAGTAGTTAATTGAAAGAGTTAACTAAATGTTAACCGAAGCAAACTAAAGCTAAACTGAAAGAGTTAACTAAACGTTAACTAAAACAAACTAAAGCTAAAGACTAAGTTAACTTATGACTAAGAAAATACTAAATAAAACTAAGATGACCATTAATATTACATTTAATATTTTAATACCCACCCTTAATGGTCATTGTACAAACAAAAAACTAAGTCTACCCATATTGTGTTGGTCATCAAAATGCATAGTGTGTAGATTCCTTTTGCTTAGTTTGCTCTCCTATGTGAGCACTTTGTTGAGATGCTTCCTGGTTAGACTTCTCATCAGCCAATTGCTTTCTGCAATACCTCTGTATATGACCAATCTTCCCACAGTAGTGGCAAGTAAAAGACTTCTTGGAGCCCTCCTCTGAATCGCCTCGCCCTTTTTGCTGAGTGGACTTGCTTTTCCCAATGTTCTTCGTAGTAAATGCTTGTTCAATATTGGGAGACTCACTGTTGCTCCCAAACTGCTTCCTCTATCGATCCTGTTGCAAAAGCTTGTTGCACATCTCATCAAACTTCAAGTCAACATTGGTGGATGTAATGTTGAGTGCTTCGATGAAGTGCTCGTAGGAACGTGACAAACTCTTCAAAGTGATCACCACCATATCCTCCTCTTTTGTCTTATGACTCAACGGTCTGCCCTCTAGTTGACATCTCTCGAGCACCGGGATACTCTATTATGCGACCCTCGTAGGCTGAAGAATGGATGAGGGTCTTGATGGAGCTTGGCTGGCTTCAGTTGTCAGATTTGATCGCTGGTTTCGCTCGGGCTCATTCGGACACCGTTTGCCCGAGTTGCTATTTTTAGCGCTTTGGCACTCGTGAGAGGCACCCCTGCTATTTTTAGCAGTACAGTTTGATCACGTGCAGAATCACTCCATAGTTTGCCAGCTTCAGACGGTTTGTGCATCGGACGTTTCTTGAGGGAGTTATTAATATTTGATTGATTAATTAAATATTAATTAAATTGAGCATATAATATAAAGTTATAATATTTTAATATTATAACTTAAGTGAAGGGGTCGCCCATCATTGAAAGGGGGCGTTTTTAATTATATTTTATAATTTTGATCAAAGATATTTTAAACAAGAAAAGTCGAATTATTTTAATGATGCCTATTTTGAAGGAATTCGCACTTTTCAAAGGATATATGGTTTTTGCTTGGAAAGTCGAGCGATTATGTTATTGATTATGGAAATTTGAGCAAGTCTTTGTCCAGAGCACGGAAGCCTAGGGTTTCAGTCTCATAGCATTGGGGAACGAGCCATCTCCAGTGAAAGCAATTCAGAGGTTGTGAAATATCATCCAATTTATTGCCAGGCAAAGAGATTTCTTCATTCAGAAGAAATTACAGAGCATTCACAATTGATTCATCATCAGATTTTTTTAGTGTGCAACATATCCATCAGGGATTTCTCAGTTGAGGCGCCTATTTCTTCAGATCTAGAGATTCCAGAGAGAGCCGTACTTTTTATTTATTGATTGCTGCTGCGTTCAGGCCGTACATTTTTGTACCAGGCCGTACCAACTGTGAAAGAGGCGTACTTTTGTTTCAAAGCAAATCGCCTTCATTCTTGACAGACAGACTTCATAATTAGAGGCGCACATATCTCTAGCAATTGATTCTTCCTTCTGGCGCAAGGGAAAGGGTTCATTCATCTCAGCCGTACTATTTCAAGAGGATCATTTATTGCTGCAAAAACCAGGTTCTTTTATTAAAATATCATTGCCTTTTTGATTGCATGTTATTGGATCCTATTTGTAATTATTCCAGAAGACAAATAAATAGACTGGCATCAGTATTTTCATTAGATACTATTGTTTCCAGAGTTAAATGATTTTTATAGAATTTATTATCAACTTCTAGCAAAATCGCAATATTTCATTTATGCTCAAAAATCACAAAAAAACCAAAATACATCAAAACAAACAAAAAACAGTCAGATTCAGAAGACAGGGGGAAACTAGGGTTTCTACAAATGACCTCCAATTGATCACAAATATTTTTATTTTCATCAAGTGCTCTTGTAAAGACACTTGGTCATCCATCATAAAAGAAAAGAGCATATTCTTTGAAAGATAGCCCTTCCTTGTCGAGGTCTCACTAATATCTTTCGTGATGCTTCTAGATCCTGAACGAACACACTTGTACGATAAATTTAAAACTTTACAATTCAGACACAAAAGTAAGAACAATACCATTTTGATGAAAAATTTTCTTTTCAAAACATAAATAAGAAACATCTTTTGCATCTTTAAACTATTTCATTCCAAATGAAATTACAAAGCATGAAGAGAAATATACATACATAGCCCGTAGGCTTTTGACACCAATAGAAATAAGAAGGTCCAGGAATTCGTCCTGTCAAGTCTTGGATCATCCGTCGGGTGTTCGTGGAGGAGAAACATCACTCGAGCGTTTTTCCGCCAACCACGGACTTATAATGCGGTCCCCCGCACGATCATTTTGCAATGAACGGCCCTCCCTTCGAAGAAGAGATTGGTTGGGTAACCTTTAATGACTACCAACTGGACATAGTGTTGTGATTCTACAAAACTAGCTTTCGTGCTAACGGCAAATCACAAACTAGGTTGTATTTCGGAATCACGGTGATCTGACAGTGTAGTACTACAACTAAATGGTTCCTTACACTACTTTGGCCAAAGTGTTTACGTTCAATGAAGAACATAGGTCCTATGTCACATTCACTTGCCAGGTTCAACTTGACTTGAGGCTATCTTAGTTCTACGCGTAGGTTGGTCTATCGGGGTAGTCCGTACCCTAGACTTCCTACAACAACCTAGCTACTGTACTGATGAATCTTTTAAACAAGATACTACAACTGACGCCCTAATTCAGGATATACACATCCTAGGGATACAATAACTTGACTAAGTTGTTTGTATCTAGTTGTAGTATATAACTTGCAAATATTCTCGATTCATTCAAGCATGGGCAACCAACACCGAGTACAAGTTGTTATGAACAGCCTATGCACACTACGCAATGAGTGCTCTTCGAATTATGGAGGGGAAGCTCCCTCGATGTACTTTGACAAATATACTTTGCAAAGGAAAAATAAGCTAAAACTACTTCCTGTCTTTTTGTTTCAGCTGCTAGAGGCACAAGACTTTCTTGAAAGAACTTTTACGTTGCAGCTGAGTTTTCTCTGGTTTTGCAAATCAACTAAACTACAACTTATATCTATCCAATCTCCTCAGGAAAACAGAGCAAGAGGAAACGGAGCAAGGTTTGACTATCTGACGATAAGCGGGTTTAGACTCTCTACTTGAAGGCAAGGTGGGCACAACTATCATCTCAATCTAAACCAACTTATTGGGCACAACAGTTTTAAGAATTTACCAAGGCGATCTTATGGAACCCTAGGTGGTGTAACACTCGATCGAATCAGCAAAGCCTTCACAAAACAGCCTTTATCTTTATAATCTCACGAAACCCTAGGTGGTATAACCTTCAATTATATTGATAAAGATTCACAAAAACAGATTTATTGCTGCAACTTCTCGAAACCCTAGGTGGTATAACGATCGATCACAACAGTAAATTAACACAAAACAGCCTTATCACTTTAATCTTTTGGAACCCTAGGTGGTATAACAATTGATTTCAATGACAAAGATGTTCAAACAGATATATCTAATCTATGGAAAGAATTCAGCATCACAATCTTTCGAAACCCTAGGTGGTATAACAATCAATTGCAATAGTGAAGACACATGAACAAATACGAAAAAGAGTAATATTGAGGGCAAGGTGGGCACAGCATATATTCCTCTCTCAAGCAAAAGTTATTTACAAATGAGCGTAAGCTCTTATTTATATACATCAAGGTGTAGGGAACCCTAAAATCACCTTGTGTTATCTATAGTTCCTGCAATGCATGCAAGCAATGCGCCCAACCCTAATTAAGCAAACTATACAGTTAACTGGGCAACTACCCTCAGTTTAACTGAAATATCTAATCTAAAAATGGACAATTGTGCGAGCATGCACGTCCTTATTAAAACAAGTTAACTGGAAGACTATCATCAGTTAACGAAAACCCTAAATACAACTCCAAGTGTAAGAAGGCGAATCTCAGAATAGGTATACATGTGATGACAACCCCGAGTTAACTGAAAAGGGTAACATCCAGTTCAACTCGTGTGTGAAATGTCTATTCTGAGAAGTGGGAACTGAAGTTCACTATGTGTGATCTCGAGCAATCAACCCCTCAATGAGATTGTTGACTGTGTCACTGTCCGGAGCGATGAGAC
>VDFB02171306.1:0-14969 GCA_007258455.2 Sequoia sempervirens | reverse complement strand
AAAATCATACCGAAGCTATACTTGCACTTTGAGGCTTTTCCTCTGAAAAATCTCCATGATTTTATCTTTAAAAACTCTGTTTCGATCATTGAAATGACCGTCTGCAATATGAAATGCCGTCGTGAGATGCTCCTTCATCGTGAAAATCTTTATTTTGAGTCTCTGCTTCAGGTTCTGACCAATATAACTGACTTTGACTGACAAATATTGACAAAAACTCCATGCTTGACATTGCCCAAAACGGTATTTTACAACATTTTAGCGAAATTTTAGACTTTAAAATGCAAAATGCCTTAATGAAGCAAAAAATTTGGTTTGGGTACAACAAACTTCAAAAACAAGCAGTTTCAGAGATCGGTGAGAACAGGGGTTTCTACAGTGGTATCAGAGCTAAATCCTGCCATCCTGAGGGTTTAGCACTCTTATGCAGCTACAAGAGGTTGGGTCTTACAGGTATTATACTCGCAGGAGAGCATTGATTGACAGGCAACAGGGTTTGATTAGGCAGCCGGGAAACATGGCTGACAGAACAGCTATTCCTAGAACAGATATTCCTCAAAACCCTAGGGATCAGGATGATGCAGAGGTTCTACACGCTCTCAGAGATTTACGAGCAGGTTAGCGGCAGTCTAAGGATGTGCTACAGCAGTTGACAGTGGCACTCCAGAGGTTAGGTACGCCGAGGAGACCGTCACCACATCGTGACGAGGACAGGAGTGATGTAGGATCACGAAGAGCACCTAGGACTGTTTCACGGACGACAGACAGGCCAACTAGGCCTACTTTTGTGAGACAGGAGGCCGATGAGGCTATGGCAGGTGAGGGGCATGAGGAGTTGTTCGCAGATACACTTATGGCAGCGAACGAGGAGTGGGAGTTAGTACCACCTGATGTCAGAGAGAGGATTACCTTTGACAGATTCATTACACAGAGGAGAGAACATCACAGAGGTCGACAGGATTGGAGACCTAGACACCAGAATAATGATCTGAAGCATGCTACCAACAGACTCACTCTAGCGATGTTCGACGGTAGTGGCAAGGTTACAGCCCAGGCCTGGATCAGTAAGCTAGACACTTTCCTCACATTGCGTCCGATGGTTGAGAGAGATGCTATCAGGTATGCGACATTGCATCTTGAGGGGGTAGCTTACGACTGGTGGCACCACGGGATGGTGACACTCCAGCATGATCGGATCACCTCATATCAGGAGTTCGTTGACAGGTTGGTGGAACGATTTGACAGAAAGGATCCAGAATCCTATTTCAGAGATTTGGCTCAGTTGCGACAGAGTGGCAGCTTGGAGTTTTACATCGGTGATTTCTAGCGACTGTCAGTTATGGTTCCTACTATATCAGAGAGGCGTCTTGTAGTGCTTTTCATGGAGGGACTGATGGAACCATTGAGGGGTTGGATCAAAGCCTTTGATCCTCCTTCGTTACAGGAAGCTATGAAGAAGGCGCGTAGCATGGACTTGGCAGCACCATCCAACAGATTCAACTCCAGAAACAATTCTTCATTTAGGGACAATAAGGGCTTCAACAAAAACATAGAGAAATTAGATTTTAACAGAGAAAAATCAGATTTTAAGAATGATTCAAAGGGAAAATCAGCAGCACCACCCTTGGATCGTGAGGCTCTTAATGATCTACGCAGGAAAAAACTTTGCTTCTACTGCAAAGGTCCCTATGATGCCAACCATGATTGTCCTTTGCGGCCTAAGGGCAAGGCCAATCGAGTGATGTGGGCTTATTACGAGGAGTCGGAATCTGAGAGTTCCGAATAGCAGGAGAGTTCTGGGGAGTCAGAGTCAGAGGCTTCAGAGCCTAAGGCAGAGGCAGAGTCAGAGCTTCAGATTCAGGAGGCACGACTGTCTAGCATTCAGTAGGAAAGTTCATTTAGACTTCGTGGAGTTTTGGCAGGACAGAGGGTCATCACCCTTCTTGACACAGGAGCCACCCACAATTTCATTGATGCTAGATTTGTGGAGAAGCATGGACTCATTACCGAGGAGTTCAAAGGCATTAGAGTTAAGGTGGCAGACGGTTACACTCTCAGGTGTGATCGAATGATTAAGGATCTCCCCTTGCGCTTGAACAACTATGAGTTCAAGGCTGATTATTACGTGGTGAACATGGGGGATATCGATTTAGTCTTGGGCATGAAGTGGCTTCATTCCTTTGAGGAAGTCACTCTTCGTCTCAAAGACATGGAGATTCGTTTTGATGTCGATGGGAAGACACATATCCTGAAGGCCATTCGGGACAGCAATGTAAAGACTATTTCCTTTCGTCGGATGGAGAGGCTCATGCGACATGACATGGTAGAGTGGGCTGCCGAGTGCACATTGGCACCTATACAGGAGGGACAACACAAGACGGAGTATCATCCTGACATTCAGCAGTTGAGAGTCAAGTATGAGAAGGTATTCAGTGATATTCCGCTAGGGAGACCTCTAGACAGGGGAATTGAGCACATTATAGAGCTTGAGGAGGGCGCTAAGCCCGTCATGATTACTCCTTACAGGCATCCTAAGAGGTTGAAGGATGAGATAGAGAAGACGATCAAGGAGTTGCTTGCTATGGGTCACATTCGACCTAGTAAATCACCATTCGCTTCTTCAGTTATTTTAGTGAAGAAGAAAGATGGTACCCTTCGCATGTGCATAGATTACAGAGTCCTGAATAAGAGGACTATCAAAAACAGGTACCCAATACCTCGTATAGATGAGCTTATTGATGAGCTCCATGGTGCATGCTATTTCACGAAGATAGACTTGAGATCAGGATATCACCAGATCAGAGTTCGTGAGCAGGATGTAGAGAAGACTGCTTTTCGTTGTCATTGTGGGCACTTCGAGTTTTGGTGATGCCATTTGGGCTAACCAACGCGCCAGCTACTTTTCAGTCCACCATGAACAGGGTCTTCCATTCACAGCTGAGGAGATATGTACTTGTCTTCTTCGATGACATTCTTATTTACAGCAGGACTTGGCAGGAGCATTTGGCTCATCTGGAGACCGTGCTCAGTATTTTGGAGAGGGAGTCCTTGTACGCCAAGGAGTCCAAATGTGATTTGGGGATGACCGAGTTGCTCTACTTAGGTCATATCATCAGTGTAGAGGGAGTGCGGATGGATCCTGAGAAAATCTGCGCTATTATAAATTGGCCTACTCCGGCGAACCTTACACAGCTGCGAGGATTTCTTGGTTTGTGTGGGTTTTATCGCAGATTCGTGAATGGTTATTCACGCCATGCAAAACCTATGACGGATTTGTTGAAAAAAGGTGCATTCTGTTGGACTCCTGAGGCATAGGAGTGTTTTGTGAGGTTCAAGGAGCTGATGACTACGTGTCTAGTGTTGGCACTACCAGATTTTTTGAAGCCATTTGAGCTTCAGTGCGATGCTTCTGGTGAGGGCATTGGAGCGGTGCTTATGCAGGACAAGCACCCTATTGTGTATGAGAGCCGTAAACTCAGAGGGCCAGAGAGGCTCTACAGTATTTATGATAAGGAGATGCTAGCTATAATGCATGCCTTGGCAAAAGTTCAGGCAATATCTCGTGGGCAGTAAGTTCTGCATTAAAACTGACCACAACAGTTTGAGGCATTTCCTGGGGCAGCGAGATCTCAATGATCGTCAGCAGAAATGGGTGAGTAAATTGTAGGCATATGACTTTGATATCTTTTACATCAAAGGCACCCAGAATGTAGTGGCTGATGCTCTCTCACGCAGGCCTTATCTGAACTCTATGGTTCACATTACTGAGGATTGGAGGCATTTGATTGTGGCAGAGTATGCCAAGGATACTTGGGCATCCAGTATTGTTGAGGGATCAATGATTGACACCAGATACACGCTTGTGAATGACTTGATCATTTACAAGAACAGGATTTATTTGATCCCAGGTTCAGAGATGAAGAACACTATCATGCGAGCCTTTCATGATGTACCTACAGCAGGACATCCCGGGTATTTCAAAACGTACAGACAGATTCAGGAGAGATTTACATGGAAAGGACTTAAGGCTGATGTTCTTCAGTATGTGTGTGAGTGCCCTGTTTGTCAGCAGAACAAGCAGGAGAACACGTATCCGGCAGGATTATTGCAGCCACTTCCAATTCCTGACAGGAAGTGGGAATGCTTGTCGATGGATTTCATTACGGGCTTGCCTAAAGCCCAAGGACGGGATTGTATATATGTAGTTGTGGATCGGCTGACGAAGTATGCCCACTTCTTTCCGATTACCACCACTTACACAGCTACACAGGTAGCAGAGGTCTTCTTCCGTGAGGTATTCAGACTACATGGGTTGCCTCGGAGCATAGTGAGCGACAGGGATAGTCGGTTCCTGAGTCATTTCTGGCAGGAGGTGTTCAGACTTTGTGGGACCGAGCTTACACCGAGCACCAGTTACCACCCGCAGACCGATGGTTAGACGGAGATAGTGAATAAATGGGTGGAAGGTTACCTCCGAAACTATATTGCAGGGTAGCAAAAGGCGTGGGTCAAGTGGATATATCTGTGCGAGTATTGCTATAATACTACCTTCCACATGACCATTCAGATGTCCCCCTTCATGGCGTTGTACGGTTATGAGGCGCCTAGCTTTCTGGATTTGCTACTGAGTGACAGTAGAGTGCCGAGTGTTGGAGATTTATTGCAGGAGAGTCAGGACACTATGAGGGCTCTCAAGGAGAATATTGCTAAGGCACATAATCAACAGAAGCAGTACGCAGATCAGAAGAGGACAGAGAGGTCTTTTGAAGTGGGTGACATGGTTTATCTTATGTTGCAGCCCTACCGTCAGTCTACTCTTAGGAAGAGTGGTTCAGAGAAGCTTAAGCCACGATATTATGGTCCTTTCAGGATCCTGAGGCGTGTTGGAGAGGTGGCTTACGAGCTAGAGCTTCCGGCGGAGAGCAAGGTCCACAATGTTTTTCATGTGTCACGTCTCAAGAAGGCGTTGGGACACCGTGTGGTACCTTCAGCAGTTTTACCTCCCTTAGATGATGAGGGAAAGTTGATTTTAGTACCTGAGTCTATCCTGGAGTACAGAGAGAGACAGTTGCGTAGGAGGACTATCAGGGAAATATTTGGTGAAATGGAGAGATTTGCCAGTGGAAGATGCTACATGGGAGAGCGAGGATATTCTGCAGCATCCGGAGTTGAGATTGCTTGAGGACAAGCAATTTCAGGAGGGGTGGACTGTCATGTCCCCTTCCAGTTGACATCTCTCAGAGCTTTTGATTAGCCTATTATGCGACCCTCGTAGGCTGATAGGATGGATAGAGGGTCTTGAAGGAGCTTGGCTTGGCTTCGGTTGTCAAAGTTTTATCAGTTGGCTTTCGTTCGGGCTCATTCGGACACCATTTGCTTGAATTGCTATTTTTAGCAGTATTTGGCACTCAGCGAAGCACCCTTGCTATTTTTAGCAGTATGGTTTGGTCATGTGCAGAATCACTCGCTTATTCACCAACTTCAGACGGTTCGTGAATCGACATATTTTGAGGGAGATATTAATATTTTAATTGATTAATTAAATATTAATTGTTCGGAGCTTATATTATAAAGTTATAATATTTTAATATTATAACTTAAGTGAATTGTCTCAAGGGGTCGACCATCATTGAAGGGGCCACTTTTAATTATAATTTATAATTAAAAGTGAGATTGAAAACTATTGAAAAATTAAAAGAGAAAAGTTCGAATTTATTTAAATGATGCCTTTGTGAGAAAAGTCAAACTTTTGATGATATAAGGGTTTTTCATTGGGATTTGAGCCATTATGTTGAATATCGAATTTTTGATCAAGTCTTCTTCCGGAGAACGAAGCCAAGGGTTTTAGTTGTCTACAAGCATTGGAGAACGAGCCATCTTCAGTGTTGCAGTTCAGAGGCTGTGAAATATCAGCTGATTTATTGCTTTCAGAGAGGTAGTCTCATTCAGAGATTATCACAGAGATTATTCAGAGTTTATATCCAGGGTTTGGATCCGACAATTATCAAGTAGTGCAATATTCAGGGGCGCCTATCTATGCTTCCTCATCTGGCATCTCACTAAAGGCCGTACGGATTTCTTTGCTGTTGTTAGGAAGCCGTACCTTTCTGCTGTCAGGCCGTACCATCTTCAAAAGGGCCGTACTTTTTATTCAGGGTAAATCGCCTATCTTTTTGGTCTTCTAGCTTCACACATTTAGGCGCCTATGCATCTGGATCATTTCTCAAGAGGTTGACAGAGGGAGAAGTGGAAACTTATGACAGCCGTACCATTTCATATGCTCAATCAGGCTATTGCAACAATCAGGTTTTCTTCAATAATATTGTTGCTTTTTGCTTTGCATGCCACCAGATCTTATTTGTAATCATTCTAGAAGTTTAATCAATAGATTGGCATTAGGAGATTCAATAGATTCTATCATTCCAGAGTTGTATTATTTAATTTAAATTTATTTAGCATTTCCCTTTCAAAATCGCATTTTACCTTTATGCACAAAAACATCAAAAAAACCAAAAACTTCAAAAACAAGCAGTTTCAGAGATCGGTGAGAATAGGGATTTCTACATCCCATTTTGTCAAACTTAACAAATTTCAAAGCATAAAGGAATTGTAAATTTCAATGCAAATGCGTTCAGCACAAATAACAGATTTCTCTTCTTAGTCCATTTTGTGATTAAGACAATAGTATAGAGGAACATACAAAACTACAACCATCTATACTTCAGCTGAGCAGAGATCAACTTACAGGCTCGCATACAATGGATATTCAGTTTATGCAGCAACAATAAAAGACTTACAACTTAATGCCAAACAAATCTGGGCAGTGAGTTGAACAATGCATATACAAATATTCCTCAAACCTGGGAGTTCATATGTTTGGTCCAGATTAAGACTCAGACTGTTTGCACCATGCATCTAGATACATACCACCATTCTGCCCAAACTGTATTACTCCATTTGCATCTTTCTCTAGCAATTTCATCTCTCTGGACCTCCACAATACTGGCTCAAGGCACATAGAAGGTAGCTGCGACTGTCTTTGAAGATCACGTCCTAGGTATGAATGATTGCGCACCTCTATATAGAGCTCACACGGCAGAAAAAGGACGAATAGGAGTCGATATAGAAAGAGACCTATAGATTTGTCTTATTCCTTAGAAAAGACTAATATTCCCACATGAGGAGTGCGGCTGTGTTTTAACTCTTCAGAAATGCCGTCTTCTTTAGTTACATGCTGGAAATGAGTTGAGTCGAGCAACAAGCAGCTCCTGATGCTTGGAGCAATATGATAGAATAGCTAATAACGACAGGTGGATGTTAAGCATTGAAGATGCTATCTTTTTGAAGACCATGATATCACCAACGTTTGTCTTTGTTTCTTCTTGAGGTGCGACTTTCAACAATTTGGAGATAAGCAAGACCCGATGGCACTGGGGAGCGGCGCCTCATTCACTTTTGGCAGGCACAAATAAATAATATTCAAACTTTGCAATTCCGCCAATGACCAATCACTAATGCTCACCCATGAGTCAGCCCCTAAACAACTCGGACATACAGCTGATAGCAAATCCTTGCTGAACTGGTCACGTATCTGTCACAATATGCAGCGATTCAGACTTAGAACAACACGTCCTTCCAAATTGTATCATTCCATGACTGAAGTTTCTGTTCCAATGATGCTAGAGCCAGGGTTTTCGTCCTATTGAAGATGTTCTTCAAGCTCGATAGAGAGAAATAAAATATCAAATCAATTTCCTGAATGGTCTTCTTCTCCAGATCGATCCTTTTAATAATGTAGTAGTTACCAATCCCAATTTCAAAGAGCCATTGATTCCCTTCAATAAAACTGAAGTTACCAAATCTAATCTCCACATAGGCAATCGATATCCTTTGAAGATAGAATGTTTCTAATTTGAAAAATCAAACGTCTTTCCTTCACAAAATTAAATCGATATCCTTTGAAGATAGAATGTTTCTAATTTGAAAAATCAAACGTCTTTCCTTCACAAAATTGCTCAGAGCTGACTTTAGCAAATATTTATTAATTACCACATTGAGACGATAAGTGGCCCCACAATTATTCAAAATGAATAATTAAATAAATTCAATAGACTATAGATTTTCAGCTTTTATCGAATTATCCCATATCCCCTTGCAATTTGCTATTTTACTAATCTCGGGAATTAAAAGATTAGAAAACTTCCTTCATAAAATATCATCACGTGAAGAGGGACATTATGATTACAAGGAATCAGATCTGAGCCTACATTTGAATGGGTTAAACCCGTATAAATTTCTGTCAACAATGTGATAAGAGGGTAGTAAGTGAGCTGGTGCATGCCAGCAGTGGCTTTGCCACTTAATTTTTCCACCAAATATCAGAACATGGCTAACAGGTTGGTAATCTACTCCAAAGGTTGTAGAGTAAGTGTTAGGAAATCAGGTGCACATATCTTCTAGTGTTGCCATCTATCTTCCCCACCAGCAGTCGACCAACAGGGCAAATGTCTAAGTGAATTCCAACAGCATTTAAAATGGTGAAAAAACTGCAAAGCAAGTGCACTTTTTGATGGGTTTTGCCATCACAAATCTCTGCAAATTCATAAGGATCTGGCAAATTGATTAGTGATCTCCGCCTGGGTAGTAAGTGTTCAAAGCTCTGCTCAAGCCAAGTCCGAATGAGGTGCACATTTCAAATGGTTAAGCCCTCAATTAGCTCTGCCCAGTCAAAGAGAAAAGTGGCAAGAACATTGGTGAAATGTGCCAAAACATGAGGAAGGCAGTTTCAACAATTCAGGTGCACTTTGTAAATGGCAGTGCTAACAACTGCTGCAGCTGCAAAACTGAAATGGTAATGGCTACTGGAGGTTATGTCTCCAGAACCTGCTGACTGTACCTGTGGGTTTTCATCCCAGGCACTGAAGAACTCTGCTACTGCATGCTTCACAAAAGAAAGTATTTTTTTATGATTTCCAAAATATGTTTTTCTTTTATTCCCGGCGCTGCACACAATACCCTCAGCTTGGGCAATCCACAAATTATGGGAATTAATCCCACAATTATTGTTGATCAATTGATCAATCAGCACCAATGTTTCAGGGAGAAATTGATTGCATAACCCCTAGTTTATCTGCATATAACTTAAATGAACTCCTTAATTTGCTGAGATAGTTGACAACTAACTGAAACCAAATCATCTTATTCCTGTAGAAGACTTAAGATGGAAGACTTAGTCTCTGTCCAACTTATTAGCTGATAGGACCTTTATTATTCTAGTTGAAGACTGAAGACTTGTAGTCAGTCCTGATCGGACTTAGCTATCAACATGGCCTTTATTTCCTGACTACTTGCTGACATAAATTCTATTCAGCACTTAGATTAAAGAGGACATTACAAGTCCTCTCCTCCTGAGATTGCTTGTCCTCAAGGAAGAGAATGCTGGGTGATTGAAGATATCAGCCCACTCCCATGAAACTTCCTACTGGTGATTAAAGACCTTCTATTACCATGCCTGTTGTTAATACCTCATGCCCTCCACATTCTGTATTTCCGTGCACAACTCATGCTCTCCCTTGTCACCAGAGTATACCTTGATCAAATGCACTTGCCCCTTTCCCAAGCACTTGTGTGTCGGGTCCCAAGGCTCTTTAAAAAGAGCATAGTTGTTCCCTTGGTATGTCATTGTGGGTCATGACACCTGGATGCAAATTCTTAAAGGTGTGTTTTGCCTCTTGATGACTTGGGCATCGAGAGGGTGCAGCCCTCAATTTCAGTGGAAAAGATTTGTGCTGGATCCTCTGCTGTTGCAGTGGTCCTCTTGTATTGTAGGCTCTTGAGAGTATAGGCTAGGCGTAGTTAGTCTCCCATGTTAACAATCAAAGGAAGGAGAGATGGTTCCAATGTCAAGGCCCTTTTGATGGTTGCCTGTAATGAATTTTGGCTGAGGGCCTTATCTAGACCTTTGAGGGGCTCTTTCAACCCTTCCATGTAAAGGAACACTAGGTGCCTCTCAAATACATTAGGTACCATCATTGCTATCCTCTATAATTCAACCACATATTTGACCACTGAGCCTCTCAAATCTATCTATTAATCTCGCACAAAATTCTTCATAGGTAGTGATATGGTTCTCTCAAGTCACTAGGCCATGATACCACCATTTGTGTGCAACCCCTTCAAGGTGAAGGATTGCAAGTTTAATTACTTCTTCCTTACATTGGGCTCAATGAAAAATGTGTTCAGCTTTTTTGAATTCATTCTCTAGTTGATGTTTTTATTGGATCCATTGAACGAGGGGATAATGAGCTTTCCCAACCGACTTTGTAAGTCTTTATGAAGCCTGTTCAAAGGGTGTGTTACTTGAATTTCTGGTTTTGATACTTGCCTCCAATGTACAAAAAATCATTAAACTAATATCTGCTCGAAATTTTGCACTTTGCCCCATATTCTACATTTCGTGCATCCGATTCTTCTTCATGCTATCTGTCCATCTCTGTGTTGTCTCACTGCTTCTTTATGCAAAAATATGACCTTGGGTAGACTTGTATAAGTAGTTGACTTTGTAGAGATGTTTTGATTCATGGCTGCAAATGAAGATGCTCCTTGTGTACCATTCCTCAGAGGTGTAGCAGCTTGATAGGCCTCCTTACACCATTGGTTCTGAGTGAACAACTCAATGAGCTGTTGCTACCCATCTTTTAGAATAATATTCATCAATATTTCATCACTTCAAACAATTCTTGCTCTTTATCCTCACTTGACATCTTTTGCTTTCACTATTTCTTGTGCTGATACTTTTTTTTCCTGTCACTTTCTGACATGTGATGTAGAAGTTTGATTTTTTTTTTGTTTTCCCACAAGCTAGCAAGATCAGAACTCTAATACCATTGAAATATTCTAACTAAAAGGTACAGAAAATTATGCAGGAAAAACTAATAACAGAAAAATTTATTTATTCTTTTGATAATTGTTACAATTCACAAAATAAATCATTGACATAACTCACTAGACGTTTTAGTATTTAGAATGGACATTGGGACGAAGTTTGATGCTGATTGGATTCTAGATGCCTTAGTCCTATTGTTTCCCGTTGATAATAGTTTTTTGTGAGGGTTTCTGTCTTCAATGTACTCTAGATAACATCTGGACATCCTTTCCTACATCCTGCTAACAATTGTTGCTGCTACAAAACTGAAATGGTAATGGCTATTGGAGGGTTATGCCCTAGAACTTGTTGATTGTATTTGTGGGTTTTCGCCCTATGCATTGATGAACTTTGAAGCTGCATGCTTAACAAAAGAAAGCGTGCCTTTTATGATTTCCAAAAATGTTTTTTCTGTTATTCCTAGGGCTGCATATAATACCCTCAACTTGGGTGATCCACAAATTTGGGAATTAATTCCATGTTCATTGTTAACTAAACTGATCAATCACTCCCAAGATTCCAGAGAGATGATTGACCACATAATTCCTTATTTATTTGCATATAATTGAAATTAACTCTTTAATTTGCTCAGATAATTGAAAACTACTTGAAACTAACTCACCTTATTCTAGCAGACGACTAAGACGAAATACTTAGTCTTAATTTGATTTAATTGTCGACAGGACCTTTATTTCCTAATTACTTGTTGACACAAATTATATTTAGCACTTATATTGAAAAGGGACATTATTGTCTCCATCTTTATATCGTCAATTGAAATAGGACCTTTTACGCTTGGAAGGATATTTTGGAGCATTTTCTTTTGCTCTTTCCTTGGTATAGCAATCAATTTTTCATTGCCAATCAAGGGTACTTGAATCATCTACAATTTTAGCTCCATTCTTGATAGAAATGGGAAGCCATTTGTATCTCATGTCTTGGCAAATGCTAAAGGTGCAGAAATTGGAAAAGGCATATGTTGTTTCTCTATCAAGTCAGGACCCTTATGCAACTCCAAATCAATTAGCTTGTTATCAACATTTAGTAGAAAGAGCATAGGCCAGAAAGCTACATTATGTAAACAAAAGTTCTATAAAGTTGAAGTTCATGATCTTAAAATTACATGACATCACATTTGTTTACAAATGCCTTATCAATTATAGAATGGTATTTACTCAATAGTCAAAGAATACCCTTTGAGAAGTAGAACCAATGTCAGAATGAAGTTGTTGAGAAGCAACCACTTCTACTTAAGATGGTTAGTGCTCTTTGGTAGTTGAGATATCCTCATCATTAGCATTGGTGTTGGAGAAACTAAAGTTGATAGTGCCATTACATGTGAAAATATTTAATGGTGGCACTACTTGAGACACATTATGCATAACACTTGATTGGGAATCTCCTTTTGGTAGATTATGATCATCACTATCCTTAGTTGGAGGAGTTGAGGGTAAGTTATGCATGTTAACTATGACTACCTTAGGTAACAAATTTGTAGTAATTCATGCAATAAGAATTTCTAGGGATTCAAAAGCTAGATCTCCTAGTGCAACTATTGCCCCAAACATTGCAACCACCTATTGAATTGGGGTCATTTTAGGCTCATTCATTAAGCTCTAAGGACCATTCCCATTTGAAGTAGTACTTTCATTGATTACATCACAACTAGATTGGAAATGTTTTAGAATCGAAGAATTATGTTGATTTTGTTTTCTTAAATTGTCATCTATGGTTGCCTAATAACCAGTCTCTTGCACCAAGTCCTCTTCCTACTTGCTTACCCTAATAGAAGATTATAAGATTGGCTTGGTGGCTTTTGTTCCTTTGAGAAAAGAAAAACTCAAAAATTTGGACAATTTCATAAAAAAGTCAGGGATACAACAATTTTTTTTCCTTGGGTGCTAGTTCGGGAATATGTGTGTGTGTGTGTGTGCGCACACGCACACACACATATAACATACATACATACATACATACATACATACATATACATATATACATACATACATATACATATATACATAAATACATATACCTACCTGTTTTTTGTTAACTGACATAAAAAGTGTTTAAAAAAATTACTTTTTTTTTTTGTTTTCTTTTTTGGGGAACCCTTGGGTTTGGCCCAGGTTCACCCAAGGTCCTTCCCGGGCACCTTGAGTTCCTTGGGAAGGACCTTGGGCGTACCTTGGGTCGGACTAGTATAGGACCCGGACTAGGACCAAAACTAGCCGGGTATAGGGGCCAAAATAGAAGGACTCGGTAACTTAGCATACAATCTAATAACTCTATGCTTAAAAGAAAAAAAACTAAAAGAGTTTAAATTATCATAGAAATGCTTTGTATAAGGAGTGCTCCAAATTCCTAGTCATTTTCTCAATTTGGTGGAGAGCTTTTTCAATTAAATCCCTAGAATTTATTGTTTGTAGGGCATGCCATTGCATATCACTGTATCATAAAAGGAAAATTCCTTATTCTTGGAGAAGGAATCTCTTCACTAATATCCATAATAAAGAAGTATCAACTCTAAAAGACAAGGCTTAACAAGTTTACATTCAAATATAGCCATCTAAACCCAATTTTTTTAATAAAATAAATTTTAAAGTTGCTTGTCAGTCAATCAAAATCAAACAAAAATTTATTACAATGTAGGCAAATTTGTCTCAAAGGTAGGCAAACATTTGTGTTCTAGCATTATTTGAATCATAGTAACAGAAATCTGCAAAAAAACCCGATTAATCGTGATTTTTAAAAAAACTGCAGGCTGGACGTTTTTTTCCCCAATTTTTAAATTTTTTTTTTGACCTTTTGGTCAATGATTTTTTCCCATTTAAAATTGCAAAATTGCCAAAAACCGCGTTTAAAACCTACAAAAAATCGCGAATAAAATGGTGCTGATTTTCACGCGAAAAAAAAACGAGACCATAGCTTGTTACTTACTATTATGCTTTGATAGATTTTTTTCAAGCATCCATAGCTTGTTTGAAAGCACCTGTTTTAGGCTTTTAGCCATAGCAGCAAGGCAGTGAACTTGTTTGATAAAATGCTTTGGTAGACATGTATGAAAATGTCATAGCATAGACAAGGCAGTGAACTGTTTTAGGCTGCCTTTCAAAGAAATGTGGTCTCATGGTGATAGAATGCCATGACAATCCATAGCCATAGGCATTCATCATGGCATTCCATCACCATGAGACCACATTTCTTCGAGGCATTTTTTCAAACAGTTCGTTGCCTTGTCTATGCTACTGCTTACTTTTATGCTTTGATAGATTTTTTCCAAGCATCCATAGCTTGTTCGAAAGCACTTGTTTTAGGCTTTTAGCCATAGCAGCAAGGCAGTGAACTGTTTGATAAAATGCTTTGATAGACATGTATGAAAAATGTGGTAGCATAGACAAGGCAGTGAATTGTTTGAAAAAATGCCTCAAAGAAATGCAGTCTCATGGTGATGATTGTCATGGCATTCCATCATTATGAGACTGCATTTTTTTGAGGCATTTTAAACAGTTCATCACCTTGACTTCAAGTGGCTTGTCATTGCTCTCCATCACCATGAGACCATATTTTCGAGGCATTTCTTTCAAATAGTTCACTGCCTTGTCTATGCTTATTGCTTACTGGTCATAATTTGAAATTTTTCCAAGCATCCGCTAGCTTGTCTCGAAAGCACCTATTTTAGGCTTTTGAAATACAAAGCAGCAAGGCAGCCAACTGTTTGATAAAATGCTCGAAAGTATAAGTGTATGAAAATGTTGTACCATAGACAAGGCAGTGAACTATTTGAAAAGATGCCTCAAAGAAATGTGTTCTCATGGTGATGGAATGCCATGACAATCCATCGCCATAGGCATTTGTCATGGCATTCCACACCATGAGACCACATTTCTTTTTAGGCATCTTTTCAAACAGTTCACCGCCTTGTCTATGGTTTGGTTACGCAAGTGATCGCTAATCACCATGAGACCACATTTTGAGGCATTTTTTCAAAAAACAATTCACTCGCCTCTTTGTCTATGCCATTGCTTACTATTATGCTTGATAA
>VDFB02171305.1:0-28663 GCA_007258455.2 Sequoia sempervirens | reverse complement strand
TTTTTAGTAAGTTGCTAAAAATAGCAGGTGTAGACAGATATCAAGCATCGGTAGCATAAACACATCCCGAGGTCCAAAACAAAGAAAAATCCAACCTTTTTGGGAACTTGAAATTAGCTTGAAGTGCAAAATTGACAAACTTTCTAAAAATAGCAAATTAGGGTTAGCATGATCGAGTCACCCTAAATCAGGCAAAGAACATAAAATTCACTGAAATTGATAAATTTTCAAGTCCAGCCAGTGAAAAATGCCTTTAAAAGCTGAAGGTTGGTGGAAATTCTCTAAGCACTAGAAATTTAAAGTTCACAGGCCAAATGCACCTTGAGAAGTTGAAGAGGAGGTCTCGAAAATTTCTAAGTCCTTCAAATTTGAAGCTCAAGACTCCATATGCACCCAGCTAGATGAGGGGCTTGAAAAATTTCTAAATCATGAAAATTTGATGCTCCATGGGTAAAATGCGCCCTTGACTTGGAGGAGGCCATGAAGAAATCTTTCGAAGTATCAAAAATTGGAAGCTCAGGGTATGATTTGCGCCCAAGCAAGGAATGAAGGCAAGAAAAGTTTCTAAGTGTTCAAAACTCAAAGTGCACACCTTGAAATGCGCCCTTGAGGGGGAAGATGATAGAAAAATGTTCTAAGTACTTAAAGTTTGAAGTTCAAGGGGTCATATGCGCCCAAGGTCAAAGAGGAAGCTTGAAAATTGACTAAGGCATGGAAATTTGAAGTTGCCCCACTCAAATGCGCCTTGAGGGAAGGAGAGCTTGGAGAAATAGTCTAAGTATTAGAAATTTGAAGTAACCCACCCTAAATGCGCCCCTCATGGAAATATCAACTAAAAAATTTCTAAGTCTAGAAAATGGAAGTAGGGGGTCCCATATGCGCCCACCTTGTGAAGAGGTCTATGCATTGTCTAAGGTGTTGAAATTGGAAGTTCCTCTAGCAAAATGCGCCCAACCTTGAGGATGAATAAAAAAATTTGGTTAAGGCATTGAAAGTGGAAGTAGCTACCTCCAAATGCGCCCTTGAGGGGAGATGGCATATTCTAAGTGAGAAGAAATGAAAGTGCAAGGTATGAAATGCGCCTAGCTTGTGAAGGTGCAAGAAAAACATTCTAAGTTATGAAAAGTGGAACCTCCATGGTAGAAATGCGCCCTTGCCAAATGGAAATCGGGTAAAATTTCTAAGTGTTGCAAATTAAAAGTAGCCCCTCTCATTTGCGCCCCAGCTTCAAGGAAGAGATGGAAAATTTTCTAAGTGGTTGAAAATGAAAGTATAGGGGGTGAAATGCGCCCCACCTTGCCAAGGTAGTATGCTAGCTAAAAGTGTTCGAAGTGTTGCAAAATTGGGAGAAGACCCCTCCATATGCGCCTGGAAAGAGAAGAAGAAATTGAAATATTTTCTAAGGGTTTTAAATTTAAAGTGCACCCTTTAAAATGCGCCCAACAAAGGGGGGGGGAAGTCCTTGAAATTTTCTAAGTTATGAAAACTAGAAGCTTGCCTAGCCATATGCGCCCTCAAGGTATTAGAAGGCAAGTGGAGATTCCAAGGCGTGATGCCTACAAAGTGAAAGATTCCAAGGCGTTGAGCTAGGAAATATGCTAAGTATGGAAAATTTGAACCTCAACCCCTTGACTGCGCCTTTGATTTGTGGAGAGATAAAAATATTCTAAGTATGTGAAACTTGAAGTGTGACCCTCTATTTGCGCCTAGACTTGAAGGGATAAAGTTTCCTGAAGCACGAATGAAGTTGCCAGTGAAAAAGTCAATGAGTGCCGGCTTCACAGGGTTGATGAATATTTTCAAGTCAGAGCAAAGAAATACGGTCAAGGGTGAAGAAATGAAATAAATTTGATGAGAAATTATTTTTCTAAGGTTCAAAATTCAAGAAAATCAAATGAACCCATTCGTTGTATACCCATGAATTCGACACATTCTTAAGAAATTTTTCTTTTGGGTATTGAAGATTGTCAACGAGGCCCAGTTTTAGTGTCTTAGAGTTATTTGAAGCCTTGAGAATAAAATTTTGATGGAAGGCACTTGAATAATGAATTTCCTAAGTAAAAGTTTGAAAAATTTTCTAAGGCAAAGAAAGAGGAAAGATGTTGAAATATATCACACCTTGGTAGGATGAATTTGAAGTTAGAGCACCTAGATAATTTTTGATCAATTTCCGGATGAAAGCATTTTTCTCGAGCCAGAGTTGAATGAAATATCAAAGTGAAGTGCGCCAGGCAGAATGCAAGATAGGTTGGAAATTTGGCTAAGGCATGAAGAATTTAAACGCGAAGCTGGCTAGTGAAGACAATGAATGCTTGGAAGTTAGAGCGTGAAAATCCTGGTGAGTAAGTTGAATTTATATTATGAAATGCTCTAATTATCTTCTCCTTGCTTGTTTTGCAGGAGGAACGTCAAGACGAAGCGGTGATGACTTAAGGTGATAAAGCAAGTAATCCAAGATGACATTTCAACCTCGAAGGAAGAAAAGATGCAAGAAAGTGGCTAAGTGTTGAGACTTAGTATGTGCCCAGCTCAAGTGACAAAGAAGAAGTTGAAGAACAACGTCAAGAAGAAGATCAAGAACAGTGTGAACGCGTTTCAAAGTTGGAATCTTCTAGAAGGATGATGGACATTAATGGCTCATTTATTACCCCACTCCTCTTGGTGGCGGTTTTTAGGGCGAATCTTGTTTAGGGCTGAGGTGGCACAATCTGGGCCATCCAGCCGATTGTAATCTGAGCCGTCCGTTGGAATTGGCCAGCTATAAAAGGGGGAGTCCCCCTCATTTGTACTTTAGTAGAAGCGAGCTTAGAGATCAGAGTAGAGAGTAGAACAGAGACACTTTAGTTGTAATATCTTAGCATAGCTTAGTTTGAAGAAGAAGGAAAGTTTTCCTTTGAAAACTTTGTAAGAGATTGTTGCGAAAAACTATTGTAATAAAAAATCTTTCATTGAATGGTGAATTCGTCTTTGTTATAAGTAGCTAGCAAGATTTCTTCATCCCTTCAACTTCAAGTAGCATAAGTAGAGTGGTTTTCATTTTCATGCAAGTACTTAGCAATTGTGGAATGTGGTGTTCGATTTGAACAAGACTTCGCTTGTCCATACCACTAGCGAGCTCGCTAACGGTGGGTTCACCTTGCGTGGTCAATTGGAACTTTGTGAAACTTAACTTCGATTATGGTTTATATGTTGGCATGTGTCGTTGTGATGGTGTCTTCATGCTAAATCGTGATCTGAACATCTTGAGTCACTCCTCTGAAGATTGCACCAGTTCCGTGGAAGCTGTCCGAAGTGAGGCAAAACGGAGCTTGGTTGAAGTCTGTGAGAATTGATCGCCGTGTCCCACGCTTTAGAGTAGACTAGAACATTCTTATCCCTACACTCATTTAATTTCAGTTCATTTCTGGTTAGCTTTAGGAAACTCGTGCTCACTTGCCAAATCATTTGAATTACACGAAAGCCCTTAGTCCGCTGTCTGCTGTCAACTGTCGAACAATTGTGTAAGTCCCCTTGAATACTAGCAAAATCACATCGAGGCCAAGTGAGTCTATTAGAGCAAAGGGAACCTTGGAGTTGATAGCGCTGATCTATCGCGTCTTAGCATGCAGGAGCTTTTGTTCAAGAGAGAGGATATAGTAGCCGTTGGCGACTTTATTACGTGTTGGTGTAGTCATAAAAACCCGTCCAGCGAGGAGTTCTGAGTCACGGAACTTTCCACGAAATGGCGGATATCACATATATGAAAAGGAGATTTTGGCTGTTAAAAAAGGAATTGAGAAATTTAAAATCTTCCTTAAGCCAGTTAAGTTTACTATTCGCACGGATAACCAAGCCATGAGGAGCCTGCTTAAAAAGAAGCCTAACAAGGATATAGCCCAAGGCAGGATAGCTAGATGGTATTTTGAATTCCTTAGTTATGATTTTGAGATAGAATGGATCAAGGGTGAAAATAATCCCCTAGATGATACTCTGACAAGGGAACTTGCAGGATCCATCTACCATGATTTAGAATTCAATGCCCTAGATTGGTACAAGCCAGATGGAACACCCATGTATATGGTAGACTATGGTAATGGCATAAGAATGAGTCTTCCATCTCTTCCAGTAGAAATTGTTCAATTATTATTAGAACCTTACTTACTCAACAAATGGCTTCTTGACTTAAGGAGACAAATCAGACACTATCATGGACAAGGTCTAGTAGATTCAAATGAAGAAGAGGAATTCAAAGCACTACTAGGATTGGATACAGCTCCAATAAGATACTGGTGTGGAAATAATAGTCTTCATCTGGTGTGATGGAGGTAAAGACTTAAGGCTTTATACATGCGGCTCTATCAAATCATCATGGATTAAGGCGAGCTTAGAGAGAAAAACCCACACCTTTCATGTATTGATTGGCAGGAAAAATTCTAGCTTTCAATTCATATTCGCTGCACCTCAAATCCACCAACAATAGTTCCATCCAAGGCTTTAATACATGTAATCAAGCGCTAAAAGAGCATTATGAGGGATGGCCACAAAACCCGCCAAAACATGTACAAATTACAATTATCTCATAAAATTGTTGCTTGTATATCATGCATAGCATTCTACGCCAAACTTTGATTCAGCTACATGAAATCATGAGTCCCTCGATGCTTTCCTTGTTTCTAGTTTTTGTAGCGTAGACACCAATAGAGATGCCTAAAATTAATGCACAAATCAATCACACATAAATTTAGGCATAAACAACTTTGAATCATTGTAGGAATTTACACAACCTGTTATGATACTATGTTGGAATTCAGGGTGCAAATTTTACACATAAATAATACTATTCTTGAATTCATTTTGTTCAATGCATATTACATGTATATAGGATTTGCATATCCTATATTATAGGAAACCTCCTATAACAACTCCCTTTACATAGATGAGTTGTTCTAACTTCTAACAATTGAAATCCTTATAAACACTCGTATATTAACCTACACATTATATTCTAACAATAATTTTAAGTTGTTTCTCAACAACTTGATAGCTAACCTAAACACCCATGGGAGGACTAACATCAATTCCTAACAATGATGACTATATGTCTAGCTCTATCTATTGGGAGATAAACAAACAATTTAAATCTCTATATTTCCTTCTCTTTTCTATATCTACCTTTGGTCATAAGTGTAGCTTTGATTAAAGAAACTTGCATTAGGTCACTACACACCTGCAGTAAGTAGGAATATTTGATAGTGCGAGAACATTACATGGAATGATGCATTTCACTTAGACATTTAATAGTTAATCAATCTTGTAATCTAAAAGACTCATCTTTGTTGTTATGTGTTATTTATCAAGATTTCACATACACTTATGTGGGATGCCTAGATGGCTATAGATTCTTTTTAATTTAAGACTTACTAAGCATGTTTATGCAAATTTCTAGTGACCAAAAGCTTAGGTTGGTACTTACAACTAGTAATACATGTTCTATATTGGATGATATCTCTTTAGAGTAGTTTCATGACATTCCATGCATCTTATTTGTATGTATATTCGAGTAGCATTTATAGTTTTTTAGTTGTATATGGCACCAAATATAATCCCTTTCTTTCATGCTTTATTTTTATTTTGAGTCATGCAATTCACAGCATGCTCAACTTACTTCTATGCTTGCCTTTATATGTGCATGGGTTTTGTGTAGGTGGCTTTATTTGTGTCCTCATATGATGCTTTAGAACCAGGATGGCTTATAGATTATTTGCATGGCGTCAAGCCAAATCAAATTGAGGAGATGCGCTCCAATTTGGCGAAGGTACGAGCTATTAGAAATTGATAGAGTGAGCTTTGATAAAATGTGGGAAAATGAGAATCCTTTTCCATACAATCAAAGCAATGGTGCTTTTGTCTAGTGGTGTCTTCTTATCCACATGCTTGCTTTAATGTTGTGAATGCTCAAGGAACCTAACATTATGAATTTTTTTCTGTAGTTTTCAAACCATTTCCAATTTTCAAGTCCAGCTCAACCGCTTGGCCCTGAGGACTTAACTTGGAAGATGGTATGTTATACACACTTCACTCCAAGAAAGAGATTTGAGATAATATTCAGCATAATATTAGAGTTGTAATTTACTTCATTAAAAGGCACATAATATTCAGCATAATATTAGAGTTGTAACTTACTGCATTAAAAGGCACATTTAAAGTATTGTTTTCAGTTTCAGTGCTTAGGTTTAGTTAATTCTTCAATTGCCATTCAAATTAGATTTCATATACAGTTCCCTATATCTGCATACATGTGGAAATGAGATGCTTCTGCTTATATGGTTATTGTGTAGTCGAATCTCAATAAAGCTCTTAAGGGAAATAATGCATAAGTTCTCCCATTGAACCCTTGGGATGAGGATAAGACAATGTTTTAATGCCCACAGATCCTCTTTCAAACATACCTGACTCACTATAGCTGTAGAAAAAGTTCTCTATAGACAGAGCGCCTATAACTGATGTAATAGCCTCCATTATGGTCCGACATGAAGAATGATAGCGATTACCTTTGAAAATAATCGCGTCCTCCTTTTTATATCTTATGCACCCATGAACACTTTGTAGCCCAAGCCCTAGTTAAAAATGGAACGACAAACTTGAATACTCACGACTTCACACAATACCACATAGGATAATTGGCTTGGCTAAAATCAACTTAACACACATACCCTATATTCTGAGCATGATAAAAAGTGGTCTGAATTATCTTAAAAGCCACGATGCCTTGCTTTTTAAGCCATCACAAAAATTGGTAGTTGATACAAAGATGAATAAATACAACTATAATCACTTACATTCCCACAAACTCATTGAGGAAAAACATCTTCAACACAAGGTGACTACCACTTGCAGCTCGAGCTACTTGCAAACAAAGGACGTGATAGCATCACAAATACCGCCAAGAGAAATGAATTTAGACATTATAAACTTGTCATTATTTCAAAGCCGCCCCATACACACACATCAAGCGGTCACCAGTGAGAAGTCGTCGGCTAGAATAAGACAAGTCAAGGAGGAGGTTTGAAGTAGTTAAGCTGTCGCTGCAAGATTAAATACATCATGAAGCAATAAGCCGCCCTATAACTAATTCACGAAGATATTTGAAAATATTCACTACCGTCCCATAAATATGTCAGAGGCGTTACAAATAATCGACCCTTTGACAAGTCAAGGGTGACATGGCATATGAGGCAAATTTGCTGATCACTTTGACATTTTAAATCTGATTTGGCACTTTGAAACACTTTTGCTGACACAAGAATCCGCCACAGTGCTGACTCAACCTCTTCAACTTCTTTGACATCAATGACAAAATGTTTCAACAATCTCCCCCTTTTTCATTGATGGCAACACCATCTAAAACCAAAACCAATACAGCTTTGAAACCAATATTGCTCTGAACCCTGACTCACTACTCCCCCTTTGACATCAATGACAAACTGAACAACCTACATAACTGAAACGGGGCTGATAAAATATGACAATGAAAGCTCCCCTTGAGTTGAAACAACAACTCAAAGATGGAGTGAAATCACTCCCAACTTCTCTCTTTTGATATCATCAAGAACATAGAGATTATTAGCAGCTCTACTAGCTTTAGCAGTATGTCTTTCATCCTTGCTAATTTCGCAAATATCAGAATTGAAAACAAGAGTGTGCCCTATTGATGTTGGCAGCGTTAGGCATCACTTCCAGCACCCGATTATGAAACAATAAATTTCATATGGCCTTCGGCTATTTATTAATTGCATTTAATTAAGTGAAGAGGCGCTTCACTTGGTGATTTAATATTATTTGTTTGTGCTGGCCCTCCTTGATATTCGCACCATTTCATTTGAAATATATTTCATATTGGTGGCCGACCTTGGTTCATGAAGAGGTGCGACCTCTCCACCGATTTGTATATATGCTTGTTCATTTCATCCATTCCATTATCAAGTAAAGTTAGATTCATTCCATCTGCAAGTGCAAATTTCACCTACAATTGTTCGTCATTATCAAGGAGTGCGAGTTTATCATCTTGTGTTTGCATCAAGAGTGGTGCTGATTATTGGCCTTGTGATTGGCCTCGTTGTAAAGAGAATTGTTGCTCGTATTTCATTATATAAGAGAGATATTGTTGCTGGGTTTTTCTCCCTCAAGTTGGAGGGTTTTCCTAGGGTATATGCTATGTCAATCTGTGTGAAATTGTTATAAATTCTGCTTATTTAATTTCTGATCATAAAACTAACATGGTATCAGAGCGGGTTTAGAAATGACCTGATCAGATTAGGCAGAGCATGGTCGACATGGGGCTGTAGTTCTTATGCTGGGCGCCTAATGAGATTATCAGGTCTGAATATTCAATTCTCTATTGCAAATTAAGGAGCCAATTCTTGGAGTTGCCACCAGATATTTCTAAGATTTGCATCGCTATCACTCTTTAAAGAAGACGTTTTAGGAGGCGCAGGGAACTCAAAAAGAACCAATGCATTGTGTGGATTGACGCATATGACTAGTTGTCTAAGCATTTAATTGAGATGCTAGTATGTGATAATCGTGGCATCATCGGTTAATTTGAATCAATAAGATTGAAGTCGTTGTGGCAAATGAACAAAGCATATGATATTGGTGATGTGGCAGAAGTCTTTCTTTAAGCGGCCAAGCTATTAATTAATAAAAGGAATTGATACCTTAAGCTATCGGGAGCAGCTTTCTCTAAAGGCCAAAGAAGTCGTTTCCATATTTAGAAGTCGCCATTATTGAGACCACTTCAGCATACACTGGCTCTATCGTTATATCGAGGATATCTGTGTTGAGCTTTGAATCGATCTATGGAGGATTCAATATAATTACTGAGTGTATGCTGTCATTCGGTGTTGGCTGTGCGTAAAAGAAGCCATTACTATTTGAATGGAAAGATTAGCGGCAATAATCTTAAGTCTGTCTCTTGGAGGCTATGTGTACTCTGGGCGATTTGTATTGTCGTGCGTATTCATGATTGAAGCCATCGATTGCATCAGACATTTGCTCGTATTCTATCTGACGGGTCGTGGCTATCATTATTCTTCTATCGCTGTTGAATGATTGTATATTAATCCACAACCGATATATGCATTGAATCAGCTGTGCGGAAGTCATCACTGGGATATTATATTCTTGGAGTTGCTTACTGAAGTTGCCAACACGATTCTGAAGCTGCAGATTGTGGTCATATTTGCTTAATGCAGTCTCCCAGGACAAATGTCGGAATAAGATTTGAATGGTCTTCAAACCACATTCAAATATTAAGGAAATCGCTCCATCATGCTATCAGGTCTGCGTAAAGAAGAATAAGTCAGCAAATCTTAGTGTATGTTTCGGTGGAGGAAAGGCTATGAGAAATCAATACTGGAGGTGTCGCCCAACTTCTAGGAGTTATTCACTAAGGATATGAGTCCTGGAAGTGGCGTCTGTTTTCATATTCCTCCTGCATCATTTTCGGCAATCCAAAGAAGGGGGATTCACCTCTAATTACAATGATGTTTATCGAACCAGATAAAGAGAGAACGTCTATTCAGTATTGATGTGATTTCACCATATAATCTGAGATCTGGGAAGCTTTGGTGCCTTGGTTATTATCTGTGTTTGGAGATGATCTGTGGGTCACTACAAACTCCAAGATGTGGTTCCTATGATAGGTTTAAAATCAAGGATGGCAACACTAAAGGTGGCAAGATGAGACACAGCCACAGATCCAGCTCTATGGTGTACCATCAATTAAGAGATAAGTATTTCATGTTTTGATTAATGTTCATGAATCTTTTATGTGTTTTTTAATCCATGCTTTAACATTGGGATAGTGAATCTTGTATGCTTCTAGCTTTGGTATTTCTCCTTGGGATGGTTTTATAAACTATTAGTAATATCTCTAAAATGCTTCTAGGACGGATCAAGGAGCAAGAAGGTGATGAGAGAATGTTTAGTGAGGAAAAGCTTGAGGCATCCTATGAGGAAGTCATGCCGACTGGAGACATGATCAAGCATGGAGTCTTAGCTTGCAGCCTTGGGATTGAGTTGGTGGCTGGAGACATCTCTCGAAGACGAAGAACCTATTCAGGTTGTCATTGTGATCAGTTACTTCGAAGAGAGAGTTAAAATCCGAGGATTGAAGGCTAAAGTTGAGAGCATGACCGGGAAAAGGATTGAGGTCCTGAGATCTATCAATGATGGGATTTCACTTCTGGAGGATTTCTTTGCAATCTCAGAGGCAAGGATCAAGAGGGAGTTCTGTGACTTACTAAGAAGTTAAGCTATGTGGGTTGCAGTATTGCAAGGATAGGTGCTAAAATCCTTGGAGGACCTCTTCAGCTGCTGAGAATAGAATTGCACAAGATAGTCAATCTGGATTTGATATTGGTAGCTCCGCAAACCTATTCAGATTAGAGTGATCTGGGATGAGGTTGAAGAGGATTGTCTTGAATTCTCTACAGAGGGCGTTGGAAAACCTTTTCTCTAAGGCAATTGTTTCAGGCAATCTTGGACGAGGAGGTCAGAAGGTTGATGCAAGTTCTTGGAGCTTCAAGGGAAAGTACACCTTAGACATCTTGAAGAGATTTGGGATGATGGATTGCAAATCCATGTCTACACTGATGGAAACCAATTTGCAGAAGTTAAAAGAGTTTGCAGCTAGTTCAGATTTGGTAGATCCTACTATGTATAGGCAGTTGATTGGATCTTTGATGTATCTAGTTAATACTAGACCAAATATTTGCTATGTAGTGAGTGCACTTAGTCAGTTCATGTGTGAACCAAGGAAAATACATCTAGTTGCAGCGAAGCATATCTTGAGATACTTGTGAAGCACAGTTGAATATGACTTGAGATACTCTTCCAGTGTGGACCTAAAGCTGCAAGGATTTTTTGATTCTGATTGGGCAAGGTGTGTAGCTGATCGGAAGAGCACCTCTGGATGTTGCTTCAGTTTGGGGTCTGCGATTATCTCCTGGTGTAGCAGGAAGCAGTCTTTAGTGGCACTAAGCACCGCAGAGTCCGAGTATATTGCAGCTAGTGTGGCAGCTCGAGAAGCAGTGTGGCTTCAGAAGCTCCTTGTAGGATTGTTTGGACAATCATTGGAGCTGACTATCATTCATTGTGATAATCAAAGCTGTGTGAAGCTTTTTGTCAACACTGTGCTTCATGATAGAACAAAACGTGTTGAGATCAAATATCACTATATCAGAGATATGGTATTGAGGAAAGCTATCCAGTCGAAGTACATTAGCACTGTTGAGTAGACGACTGATATTCTCACCAAGCCTCTCTCCAGAGTAAAGTTTGTGCACTTTCGAGACAAGCTTGGAATTGTGGAGAATGAAGCTCTAGCTGAGAGGGAGACTTAGCATCAGTGATCTTCTATGATTTGCTTTAATGCATCTTTCTATGTGAGAGAAATTTGAGGTGAAAGCCCTTGTTTAATGCATCTTTCTCTGTGAGAGAAATTTGAGGTGTAAGCCCTTGTTAATGCATCTTTCTCTGTGAGAGAAATTTGAGGTGAAAGCCCTTGTTTCCACCCTCTGGGAGTAGCCATGGTGGATGTCATGTTGAGTGACTCCATGACAACATCAGGTTGAGAGACTCCGTGATGATTTCCTTGTACTTGTGTTTATTCATTCCATCTGCAAGTGTGAATTTCACCTACAACAGTTCGTCATTATCAAGGAGTGCGAGTTTATCATCTTGTGTTTGCATCAAGAGTGGTGCTGATTATTGGCCTCATTGTAAAGAGAATTGTTGCTCATATTTCAATATATAAGAGAGATATTGTTGTTGGGTTTTTCTCCCTCAAGTTGGAGGGTTTTCCCAGGGTATATGCTACGTCAATCTGTGTGAAATTGTTATAAATTCTGCTTATTTAATTTCTGATCATAAAACTAACATGCCCTTGGTCACACATTTGACTCACTTAGTAAATTGTGTTTTAGACCTTCAACATACAAAACATTCTCTATCTTTGTTCTTCCATCATTCAACATAAGAGTGCCTTTACTTGAAATCTTTGCACATGCATTGTCTCCAAACCTTATTGTACCACCATTCGTTTTCTTCAACATTAGAAACTTGCTTTTGTCTCCTATCATATGTCTGGAGCAACCACTATCAATGTACCATTTATCACTTTCATTCCGTGCATGTAGGGCTGTTTGCACAATCATTGATTCAACTTTTTCTACCTGTTTCTTCTTCCTCCAAACCTTCTTATTGTTGATGATAAATGCAGCTTCGTACGATTCCTTCCAGCCTATCAAATTAAATGATAGTTTGCAACTATTTAATTTATATGTTGTCATGTGAAGAGGTGCTTCACTTCATTTAATTGTTTATCATGTCTTGGCCGACTTGATAATTGAATTATTTAATTTGTAATTTATTCTCCTTGTGGCCGACCTTGTTCTTGAAGAGGTGCGACCTCTCCCAAGCAATGTATAAATACAAGATCATTTGTTCTCATTTGAACATCAAGCAAGTTCGATTCATTCCTATATTCAAGTGCGAATTTCATCTTAGAGCAGATTGCGATTTCCTTCAAGAGCGAATTTCCTTCAAGAGCAGGTCGAAGATTTTCCAAGAGCAGATTTCAATATATAAGGAGAGCAGATTGTAATCTGTATTTTGCATCTAGAGTTGGTGCTCTTACTTGGCCTTGAATTCGGCCTTATTGTACAAGACAGTGTTGATTCTTGAATAATATATAAGTGATATATTGTTGCTGGGTTTTTCTCCCTCAAGAGGAGGGTTTTCCTAGGGTATCTGCTGTGTTATTGTGTCTGATTTTTGAATTAATTTTCTGTGCATATAATCTGATCATAAAATTAACACTTATCAACTTCTTTTTCAGCTACCTGTTGCTCTATCATTTTACTTTGCTTGAATGATTCTGCAAAATTGCTTCTACAAGTCTTTGTAGTATGACCAAAGTTATTGCATTTGTAACATATGATATTGTAATTCATCAAAGGAGCAAAAGAATTCCTATTCAAGAATCCTTGATTTCTATTCACGTATCTGAAATTATTTCTTGCATAAACTCTACAACTTGCTGCCTTGTGACCAAAACGATTGCATGAAAAACAATACCCATAAAAGAAAGAATTGTTAAACCTGGTCATGTGAGGTTGTCATGTGAGGTTGCCTTGAGATAGGAGGTCTTTTGAAATTGCTATTTTTGATTTTTGATTTTTGATTGCAAACATTTTGTGCTATCAAAGCTGTTCTTTTGTTGTTCTTCTTTTGCAGGCTTGGAACTTTTACCTTCCTCAAATCCAACTCCACCTTTATCAGCAGAAGATTTTTGTGAGCTAATGATCTTGTCTAATGACATAGAACTTTTCTGATTTATCAACTCATTATTCAGCTGCAACATTGATTTATCTAATTTCCTGAGAGAAACTATTTCAACTTCAAGTCTCTTTTCATTCTCTTCTTTTATCCTTAGCTGATTTCTGATTTCTTCCTCAATCCTCTTTGCCTCTTTGATCAAAACCTTCAAATCAATAATCAGTTTTTCAGCTTCTTCAAGTGCTTGAGATGTCTTTGTTTTTGTTTCATTCTCTACTTGTAGCTGCAACTTCAAGTTCTAATTCTTCTTCCTAAGTTTTTTAATTTCACTTAGAGCACTTATAAGTTCTGCTTCAAGATCTACTTCTCCTTCATCATATTGCTCATCTTCTATATCTTTATCTTCAATCTCTGGTATATTTACTTCTTCAGCCATAAATAAGATTTCTTCTACTGAAGACACTTCATCACTATCTTCTATTGAGCTATTGTGATCTTTTGAATAATTTTTTTTATAGATTTCTTAAACTTCTTCTTCTTACCTTGATACCCCTTTTTGAAATGTTTTGATTTCATTTCACTATCGCTGTCCTTATTCTTCACATAAGGACATTTGGATGCAAAGTGTCCCACTTTTCCGTAGTTGAAGCATTTGAAAGGCAACTTGTCCCACTGGTTGTAAGCTCCTTGTCTTTTCCCTTTTTCGAAACTTTGAAGGCTGCCTCCTTCTTGGATGAAGAATCAAAAATTGTCCTCATCTCATAGGCTGTGAGAATACCATGTAGCTTATCCACTGTTAACTTATCAAGTTCCTTCATCTCCTCAATAGCTGAAACCTTTGCATCAAAACGCAAAGGACGAGATCTTAAAATCTTCTGAACAACTGTAGACTCCTCAACCTTCTCTCCTAGGCCTTTGATAGTGTTGACAATTTCATCTACACGAAGTAGATATGCAGCAACATTTTCATCTTCCTGCATCTTAAGACTCTCAAATTGTCTCCTATGTGTTTGAAGCTTCGCCTTCTTGACTTTATCATCTTCATAAGTTTTCTTAAGTTTGTCCAAAATTTCATGAGCTATATCACAGTGCATGACCTTAACAAATTCTGATTCTGCCAAACCACATAAGATAGCTTTCATCGCTTTTGCATTGTGTGCAAAGGCTCTTTTTCCATCTGCATTTGTTGGAGTTGTTGGAATTGTATAACCAGTCACCACACTTCGCCGTATATCAAAACCAAGAGACATCAAATAAGTACACATACGAATACTCCAAAAGGCATAGTTAGAACCATCGAATAAGAGAGCTCTATTTGTAGCAGGACCTTCATGAGAACCCATGTGTGCTATCAGGATCTACCTCCAAGCGATTAAGCTTTCAATTTGAAGAAACCCCGCTCTGATACCAATTGAAGAGCACATAGAAAATACTGAGAGGGGGGGAGTGGGGGGGGTGCGGTGAATCAGTATTTTAAACTTTAAAACTTAAAACCACATGAATTAGAAATCAAAACAGTAAGAGCAAACGTTAGACACCATGAACACCAATATCACGTGGAAAACCCTTTCGGGTAAAAAACCACAGCGAAACAATTGCTTTCATTAACTTCAAAGGGCACCAACCCAAATTACAAAAGTAAGTACCAACTCACTGGAAGCACCAACTTCGAACAGCTGAAGCACCAACTCTAGTGTGAGCACCAACTCACCAAGAAATTCCACAACTCTGCAATTCTGATTATTGACTAAAAAATGCATACTTCCAAGTGCATATCCTCTTTAACCTGCACTCTAGCACAATCTTAACATTGCTTCAACTTGATTATTACCTCAGCGTTCTTGCAACTTGATTTCATAGATAAGTCTTTAGGTTATTCTTGATAACCTTGCTTTGATACAAAAGCTTCACTGTTCAAACACTGTAATTGTTAATCCAAAACTTAACTTCATCCTGAACTCCACGAATGGCTAAGAAATAGCTTGCAGTATTGTGTAAGATGATAACAACGTGAATAAAGCTCACTTTGAAACCATATAACCACAGTTGATTCCTTCTTCAGCCAAGATACAAATAGGAAACTCCAGGTGAAGTAAACAATATGCATAGGGAGATGCCACGACTTCAGAAATGATCAAAATCTTTCAAAATATGGTAACTCTTTTTTCATGCCAAGAAAATTAATATCTACGTATCTCAAATACCACACAAGGCCTGCATATAGTGCTAGCTTTTTTTTTATAACCGTGACCTCAACCTACATACACTGGCTCAAAATAAAATCGAACACTTCTTCTACTGACAACACATGCTAAACCTGCTAAGCTCCACTAATTTCAACACCCACAAATCCTCTTTCAAACATACCCGACTCGCTATAGCTGCAGAAAAAGTTCTTTATAGACAGAGCGCCTATAACCAATGCAATAGCCTCTGTTATGGTCAGACATGAAGAATGATAGCGATTACCTTTGAAAATAAATGTGTCCTTTTAATCTCTTACGCACCCATGAACACTTTGTAGCCTGAGCCTTAGTTAAAAATGGAATGACAAACTTGAATACTCACGGCTTCACACAATACCACACAGGATAATTGGCTCCACTAAAATCAACTTAACAGCATACCCTATATTTTGAGCATGATAAAAAGTGGTTTGAATTATCTTAAAAGTCACGATACCTTGCTTTTTAAGCCATCACAAAAATTGGTAGTCGATACAAAGATGAAGAATAAATACGACTATAATCACTTACATTCCCACGATCTCTTTGAGGAAAAATGTCTTCAACACAAGGTGACTACCACTTATAGCTTGAGCTACTTGCGACAAAGGATGCGATAGCATCACGAATACCGCTAGGAGAAACGAATTCAGACGTTATAAACTCGTCATTATTTCAAAGCTGCCCCTTACACACACATCAAGCGGTCGCGAGTGAGGAGCTGTCAACCAGAATAAGACAAGTCAAGGAGGAGGTTTGAAATAGTTAAGCTGTCGCTGCAAGATTAAATACATCATGAAGCAATAAGCCGCCCCATAACTAATTCACGAAGATATTTGAAAATATTCACTACCATCCCATAAATATGCTAGATACAAAGAATCAACCCTTTGACAAGTCAAGGGTGACATGGCATATGAGGCAAATTTGCTGACCCCTTTGACATTTTAAATCTGACTTGGCACTTTGAAACACTTTTGCTGACACAAGAATCTGCCACAGTGCTGACTCAACCTCTTCAACTTCTTTGACATCAATGACAAAATGTTTCAACACTCTTTACTATTAAATCCGTGGGAGGTACTATTGTTTGACTTTATACATAGATTCTAGTGGTTCTTTATCCATTTTCTTCTGCTATTTCGATTAGAGATGTTTGACCTTTTTTCTTCATGAGGTCACCAAGTTCATGCATATATCTCTATGTGGTAGTCCTAGATCTACTAGATTGATTTCTTCCTTCTTTCAACCTATCACAATAGTTGGAAGCATTAAGCACCCATTGGGTACCATTGGTTCATGTATAGATAGGGATAGATCAGTGAGATATTGCTCATCCTTGTGGTTGACTATGACTAAAGCTCCTCAACACCCCAATTCTCATTGTAATGGTAGTGGTTTACCTCTTCTTGATGTTGGGGACCCTCTCAGCCCCCTTTTCTATTGAATAGATCTTAGGAGAAACCTCTCAATAATAGTTTTTTCCTTATTGCCATCAATTGTTTGGCTTTGAATGTTAGAAGAGGTTATATGCGAAATCTATTGCCTCCTATGATTGTCTAGCTCAACCCCCTTAACGTTGAAGATTCCTTGAAAAGCATTCTTAGATTTTGGATTAGTACTCTTACAGTATTTGATGATACCATTAACTCCTTTAACACATCCTAGAATGACACCAAAGGATTTTGGTTCCTTATGTGAGTTGTCTTCATTTGTTTCCATTGCTTTGCGGGGTCTTCCCCTTACACATCTATTTATATTTGTTCTAGTTTGAGGGTTACTCTTTTTAGGTTAACCCTCTTGTGTATTTTTTTTTTTTCTCCTAGCTATTGTTTGCCTTTTGAATATGCCTTAGGTCTAGAGCTCCTTTTGCACTAATTCTTTGCTATTGTACTTGTTGTATGTTCTAGTCCCTTTGATCTAGTCTTGGTCATTCATGGACATTAATATAGTTTCTTTCTTTCTTCTCAACAGTAGAAGAGCTACAAACTTGTTATAAGATTTTAAATTCCTAGTGTGTGTATCAATGATGCAGGCCTATACAATTGCTGCCAACTCACTGGGTTCTTTTGTGTTTGTCTCCCTATCCATCTTTGCTGAACTCATGTAGCCCTTGAGTTTGGCCATGAGTTCGGCAAATCTGAATCACTTGTATCCAATCAATGCTTCCTTAATGATCTTCATGAATCCCTTCTTCACCTCCATGTTAGATGTGGGGAGAAGTCTACTAGACCTTTGCACATATCATTTTTGGTTCAATGCTTAGGTGGTCATTTGCCTAGGAGTTTTGAGCTTGTCCCACCTTCATTGAATGTTAGTTTGAATGTACTTATCATAGAATTGGAAGGTGAGGTTTCTTTGTTGAACAATGGCCTTCATTTGGCTGAGCATGCTATTAATGCTCACATATTTTGTGAAGGATGAGAATGTCAAAGTCCCCATATTTGATTGTCTTGAAAACTGGGGATATGACAGAGGTTATGTATTTGACATTTGACCAAAAAGTATTGCTTTTTGCCAACTTCCTTCACTCTCAACACTTGCTCTGTCTTTGACTAAGCTCATTGATTCCACTCTTGTGTTAGGATCATTGTTAAATTTAGTGATCAGATTAATGCACAGAATTTAATTCAAAAATTCAACACAAAGACACAGCAGATACCCTGGGAAAACCCTCCTCTTGAGGGGGAAAACCCAGCCAATAATATTTCTTATATTATTGAATCTCAAAAGAAACTCCTTTACAATGAGGGCCGATAATGAGGCCTAATAAAATGCACCACAGACTGATGCAATCACAGCAATACAAAGATGTAAATCTCAGTGATAATACACAGCCTTCTATCAATGAATCGATCTGAACTTGAATACAACTCGCACTTGAATATATGAATGTGATGAAAAATGAATGCTTTACAATGAAATGCCATCGATCATATATACAAATTGAGAGTAGAGGATGTGACTCTTCAAAACATAAGTCGGCCCTCCTTGAAAAGACGTGTTTACAATAAACATGAAGTCGGCCTTTAAGAAATACGTGCCTCCTCATAAATTCGAGTCTCTTTAATAACTAATCATTATTTAATATTAAAGACGTGCCTCTTGAACAAATCACAATCTTCTATAAATTAAATAGCCAACGGCTATGATTTAATTTATTCCATAATGTAAGGAGATTGGCTGGAAGTGAAGACCGACGCTGCCATAAACATCAACAATCATTACCCTCTCCAATAAAATGTAATAGGATGTAAATTTAATGTTGATAGATTTGAGGAATTCCTTATTTGAATAGGACCAAAATGAAGGCAGCAAGGTTTGGTGGCTGCATATGAACATCTACATCTCCTTGGCTTTCGCCACCTCCTCTGTTACCTATTCAATTGTGGCCTTGAGTGTATTGTTCATTGTATATGCACAACCCGTGGTTTTAAAAGATGTGTTTATAAGTAGCCTCAATTAATGCCCTTGCTGCCTTATCAATGATGCATTTGTAACCACCTTTACTACATTGGAAGGGTCAATCTCAATAGTGTTTCTAAAACTTGAAATTGAAAATCAACATCTTTGTTTTTTAAAGCAATCAACAGCCTTAAGGAAATAAGGGTCTTTTGTACACATGACTAATATCATTAAGAAGCGGATGGTGGCTAATGTCTGCCCACCCATTGATGACAATAGAGCACCCACATAGTCTTCATCATTCCCAAGAAATTAATTTTTGAATAATTGTTTTCCAAATAGCGTGTATTTCTATTTGGTTTTGCCAAAAGGTATATAAGGTGAACTTGTTTTGCGCACCTTGGTGAATGCCTCCTTGTAATAAGGGAGATCGAGCAACATTAAATGAAATACCATTGCAAAGAAGAATTTTCTATTGACATTTGCATGTTCTTGAGCTTTCATGTTAAACATATTGGCAACCAGGATTGAAGCTGAATGCATGGTCTTTCTTTTCCCCATAGGTTTCATTGCACTTGCCCAAAAGTTCTCAACCTATGGAGTTTTAGTACGAGAAACATGCCTAGAAGCTCTAGAGAAACGTGCATTGGTAGATAGGGTAGAAATGTCCCCATTAACAACCTGTCATTTCAACACTCTCCTCAAGCATATGTTTAGTACAAAGAATCAAGATCAACCATTTTACTAGGGATACTTGGAAGAGTACAATAACCTTAGTAGTTCGTGGCCATGACAAAACATGACAAAAGTTTGAAACGAACCCAAACATGATTGAAGAGAGAGTTGAGTCTAGCTCATTAATAATAACTTGCATGCAATCATGTTCATCTTTGAAAACCTATCCACAATGGAAAACATTGTTTTGGTGCTTTGTCATTTGTATCTGAGACAAGAAATCCGATGAAATTGATAATTGTCAATACGATCCAAGATTCTTGTTTGATGGCTTGGCAATGCAACATCGAATATGTGACTAGTATAACATTCTATGTTGTTGTGCATTTAAGACAAAAAGAAATGCGATTATACTGAAAACAAGGTCTTGCTTACCCCAAAATGTCTTGTTGGCTTGGAATAGTGTGCCTTTGAGACAAGTCTTTGACAATGTACACTTGTAGGAATGCAAAGATGATTGAGCTTATAGAGAATCTGGTCGAACAAATAGTGATCAACAACCAGTTCATCTTTTGTGAGAGTGATATAGACAGTGGACAAGAATAGAGGGAAACCTAGTTTGAGAAGATGTAGCCTCTTTTGTCAAGCATTGTGATTTAACAATTGTATAGGAGGGTGGCTACGGTTGTTTGCATGCTTCTTGCGTTTGATGAGTAGATGGATGTACTTCTGTATTTTCCAGCTTGCTTTGTGTATACTGAAACTAAATCAATTTACGATTGGAGGGAATGTTGGTCTCCTTCTATATATAGGATGTAGTGTGACCATTACTTGGCAACTTGCATGATGGCATACAACTCTTTCTCATAGGTGGAATAGTGTTGCACCATCTTACTAAATGTTTTTGAGTAATATATGATTGAATGTCCATGTTGGATAGGTTCTAGTTGAGTGCAGCATGGTTTGATGAATTAGTTTCAAGCTTGAAGGTTTGTGTAACATTTGGCATGGCCAAGACAAGTATGGCGCTTGAGCTCCTCAAATGCATGTGCTTGGGTGGGACTACCCTAGAAATCAATTGTTGTGCATGATCTAATTCAACAGCTGTGAAATGTGCATGAATGCAAGTGCAAACCTTTGGTAGAAATTTAGAAGTCCAAAAGTCCTTAGCTTTGTAAAATTGCGTGGAGGAAACTGATTATGAATTACCTCGATTTTCCTTTGTTCTACTAAGATACCTAAATAGGCAACAATGTGGCTTAGGTATTAAATTTGTGGGGTGCCAAATGTACACTTGCTTAATTTGGCTTGCAACTTGTGCTAGTGCATTGTATATAGGATGTGTACAACATGCTCACCATGCTTCTCCCAAGTCTTGTTGATGATGAGAATATCATCCAAGTAGATGATGGAGGAGTTGGTGAAATGCCTAAGTATGTCTTCCAGTAGATTAATGAATGCTGTTGGTGCATTGATCAAAATTAAATGCATTATCAACCATGTACATCCTCTTTTGTCTTGAAAGTTGTCTTCTGAGCATCTTCAAGAATGGAAAGAACTTGGTTATGACACTACTTTAAATCATTTGGGTAAGTATTATGCACCTTGGAGTTGGTCAAGATTGTTTTCAAGGTGTGACAGTGGATACTAATTCTTCATTGTGATTTTGTTGAGTGTGCGATAGTTGAGGCACAAGTACCATAAACCATCTTTATTTGGTGCTAGACCTTCAGGTTGCCCCAAGGAGAATATAATGTGTGATCTTTCCTTGATCCATATACTCTTAGATCTGGTGCGGAATCTTGTCATTCGCCAAAGTGGATCTTTGATATGGTAGGCTGTTTGGAAGTGCAGATCTTAGAACCAAATTTATTTGATGCTTTATTGTACAGTGTGTTGGGATACCTTAGTTTCATCAAATACATCTCCATCCTATTGCAGTAGATGGTGGAGCTAATGCTGCTGCAGTTTGGTGCATGACACTTGTGCTACCAATGTATGCTTGCTCTAGTCCTCAAGAGAGTTTGGGTGGATCATGAGGAACACAAACTCATGTGCATGGGGCACAAGCTTGTAGAATTGCTTGGTTGATACCAAAGTGAAATTGTAATTGGAAGTGATTGTGGGATGTTTTGACTCTCCAGATATCTGGCTGTAATATCCCCATCTATTCACTCAAGGAAGTATAAAGATAAAGACAAATTAATCATAAAATAATAATAAAGTAAAATATAAAATAAATATTATTGCAAGAAGAGGGCGGCAATTTACTAGTAAGAGGCTAATATTTATTAATGCTAAATTACAGCGATTAGCAAAATGATGCATGACTATTCAAACATGATTTAAAGGTCTAAACAAAAAGGTGCAGCGATTGATATCAATCCAAGAGGCATGACCCTTGATGAGTGAAAGGCCATGTCTATTAGCAAATAGTGGATATTTAAGGAGAGACAATTTCAAAGCAGTGGTTCATCAAAGGAGTTTGCAATTACATCTAAGTGAAATCAGACTGGTGTGCTCAAGAGAGCCAATCAGCCTCTAAATCAGATGCATGCCTAAATCGCCATAATCTGGAATAGCATCAGCAAATTGCATGGATGCAAAGTTGAACTCAGAAACATCAATCTGAAGTCTGGCATCAACTTGTCACAAATTCAGTGCATATAATCAAAGGAATCACATCAGAAACAGCCGCTATATTGGATGCCATAACTTAAATGATATTATTTGATTTTAAAGAATTCGTTTGAGCAGCAATTATTCCTCTTCATTAGAATAAGCATTCTTGCATCATTCCTCATATCAGAATTCATCTACATAATCTGCATCAAACATTGCTATTATTGCTACTATCATAATAACCATTTTAATACATATATACATACTTATTTGTCTAAGTATAATCAATAGCTAGAATTGCTCTATTGATATAACTTAATACCCTAACCTACAATACAAATAGACCCCAAAATTCATAATAATCCTATAAGGGACATTACACTGGCTTAGCTTTGTAAATACCATTGTGTGCCATAGACATGTGGCTTGCTGAGAAAATACCAGAAGCTTCCAATGCTGCTACATCACAATTGACTATATTGCATTCATAGGTTTGATTCTGTACGTGAAGATGTATTAGCACCTAACTTGAATGTCTTTACCCTGCTACAACCGATCGAGAGAGTAAGCGCTAAACTGTATCACTTAACAACTAAGCAATGATGTTTTTCTCATTTCCTTTGTCAATGATGACATGAAGAGGTCCAACCTTTGATTCAACAATTGGTTTGGTATAATCTTGCACTGGTTGAACCTTGAGTTGGTGCAACTGTTGGAATTTCATGTGCTCATCCTAGTAGTGCTTAGGAGGATAATACTCTTCACATAACATTGATGATCTTCTCCCTAGTGTCCAGAGGTTTGAAATCATGCTTATGCTAGGCATTGGTTGTGGATGTCTTCAACACTGTGAAGGTGATCTTCTTAGTGCTAATGAAGTTACCAAATCTATTCATCCAATGTTGGGTTGTTGATATCTCGAGACTGGCAGTAATGTCACAATATCACAGTGTGCAGAATTTACATGTTACTTGGGAAGATGAAGCATTACGCAGAATGTGGAGGGTCTCCAAATGTAATGATTCATGTGGAATTCTAACTGAATCATCATCATAGACATTAAATTTCCATTCCCACGCCAAACAGGAGATTTTTGAAGTTTTGGTAACTTTCAAGAATTGAGAAATTGGGGCAGAGGTTGAGTTGAGCAGGTGAGGGAAAATAAGTTGCAACACTTAATGGGATTGGATTTCAGATATCTCCCTGCTTTGAGGGCAACAAAATGTTGTTTACATCATCAAGATTTTCATATTTGAGGGATTATATTCATTATTTTATAAAATTGATATAATAATGCTGTTTTATATACGGGGCCCCCTCCTAGCCACCAACATATGGAAAACCATACAAAGAAATATCCTGCATGAACAACCCTATACACAGGTGTAGCAGGGATAAGAAAGCTTAAACATAACCAACTATAGAACAATACAACCAGACAGAAGCAGCAAACTATAAGCGCCTATAACACAGGTGTTACCGAAAGACCTGAAAGAGCCACAATACCCAACAATACAAACATATATACCGGCAATTTTTTTTTTGAACTGTCACCATCATATACTAACACTGCCTTTTTATGAAAGTTCAACTACTACCAAACTAGCCAATCCGCCACCAGCCTGAGATGAATGCCATTGATTATTTCCATCCACTTAGCCACCCTGGTATGAATATTCATTTCAAATAGTGGCAGAGAATGGCCACTATAAACTTAGAATTCCCTTGTGATGGGTTATTACCATATTTTTTGTCATATCCCTCCCAAGTCTGCAACACATTAGAATAAAATAATAATATATTGGAAAATTATTTTTATTATACTTTGATATTAAAATATCAAATAAATCAACATCAAAATAAAATAAATATAATCTGAATTATCATTATCAGTAATAATATTACAATCATAAATATTATAAATAATAAATATGTTTATTATGGTTATAAATAATATTTACTATGTTTAATAATATATAAAACATAAATAATATTTATTAGATATTACAATTGCCACGATTATGAAAAGCAGAAGTTTTATTCAATAAATAATTACCCAAACATTAGACAAACGATGCAACCAAAGTCAACGAACCTTGATATCAGCGATTACAAAAAGGTCGACCCCTCAAAGGGAATCAATCAGCATTCAGTCACATCTCATAAGGAGAAGCTACAGGATATTTAAAGGGAAGATTTATGCAGAATAGGGAAGGCATTGGGTTGGATAGAGATAAGAGAATGTGGCCGGGAATAAAGAAGGAACAACTCCTGCAGATCAAACACAGTGGAAAGGCAGTAGCAGTGAAGAGGAAATACATCAGCTGTAAGTTAAAAATAATAATAATTATATATATATATATATTCACGCAAAAGAAATTACTATAAATTGAAATCAATTAGAAACAATGATGTGTATATATATATATATATATATATATATATATATTTATATAAAATATATATAGATATTATTTACTATTGTCCAATAATGATGCTTGCAGCAATTATTGAGCCTTATAAGTAATTATGACTCTTATATAAATGAATAGATTGTATATATGTTTATGATCAATCAAATGTAAGGTTGAAGGAAGAAATTTAGGAGGATGCAGTCTATAGGCTCCCCCATGCTAAGTAGCCCACCTCAAGGGTGGAATTGTCTTGGATCAGACGTTCCTGCCACTTGAGGCGAAGGGGCGGGTTGTCTTGGTCGAACACTTGTGCTCTTGGGCTTAGATGGGTTGAATAGTTTACATGCACCCCTTTCAAGGCTTTCCTATCAAGCCAAACGATGATTGATTGTTAAGATGGATTTAAGGAATTACAATTATAAGAGGATGGACAAGATAGCATGGATAGGGAAAGCAGATACAAGCGTATCCACTAAGTAGCCCACCTCAAAGGTGGAATTGTCTTGGTCGGACGTTCTTGCCGCTTGAGACCAAGGGGTGGGTTGTCCTAGTCGGACGCTCGTGCTCTTGGGCTTAGATGGATAGCTTTGGGCGGACTTATCCTGCGTCTCCTCCAAGTCCTATTATGATTAAAACTTCTACTATGCATCATGGCTATTGGTAGTCTAGGTAGTCTTGAAGTAATTATGTATTTTTTGTATAGCTTAAATAGATAAGACATTTATTATGTTTTGATCACATGAATTTTATTTTCAATATGATCTAACATGATTTTAGGACCTAAAACCAAGATTTATCTTGTTGAAGCATTTAGTTGATAAGTTGTAACCCTAACTACATCAAATTTGTGAGTCTAGGGAAAAATTTAGGGCAATCCCAAAAGGGGACATTACATTTTTTATGACCAACCTGGGGTCTTGACCAAAGCCTTCAAGGGCTCAAACATCTGCCATAAGAGCTTGAACCTCTTGCATTGCTTTGAATTCCACATCTATAATCTCCATTTTCTGTTTTCCTTTTCTATCCCTTATCGGCATCTTCTATTTTACCTCCCTCATTTCTTCTTTCCCATAAATCTCCACTTGCGGACACACCAACAAAGCTTGAAATCTCTCTTGAATACCCTTATCCAGTATTGCCATCTGAAATTTCCTATTTAAATCTTCAAATATCAGTGTATGATTTTGCACCTTACCATCCTTCTGGTGTGTATCGCTTTATCATCCATCAACACAATGTAATAAAATGTCCAAAGACACCCCTATCCCTTCTGAACAAAGTCATCACAGATGCTAAGATTATGAAGATGATATGGCAACTCCAAGGTTTCTTTCGCCGTCATGACATGTGGATAAGCTCAATAGGCCGTGATTTGCCGGTAATACACACAAGGGGATCTACGCTTAGGCAATTTCTTACAAGTTCGGATTTATCATTAAAGGCTTCTTCGGTTAGGACTTTCAGTTTGATCTCAAAAAAAGTGCAAAAAGATAAGGGTTTAGAGAATCTATTCCACGCCTAGGAATTCAAGAGACAACAGAGATTAGGTGAAAGGAGTAACCACGCTTTGTTTCACCTCCCTGGGACAACTACGCAAAGTGGGTGCAATCTTTAAAGGGTGTGATTATAATTTTCAAGCCTTGAATAAGACCGAAGTTAAGCATCCACAATCACAAGCTCAGGCTAACTTTACACATCGAATGAAAATCATCCATCCGAAGAAAGTATGAGCAATATTTCACCATTTAATCTATACGATCAATCTCGCATTCACTTAACAAACATTCAAAGCAAATTCTACTTAATTGTAATCTAACTCTATCTAACTCTAATCTATGGTAGAAGAAGTTATGCAACCTTGCTCACTACTTGACAATAAAAGTGGTTCAAAGCAAATCATGCATAAGAGCTTTTATTATCGGAAATAGTCTTAATGCAACAATTTCATACACTGTCTCCACACTTTACAAATGAGGGGCGAGCTCAATTTATAGGCTCCCCAATTACAATTCAATGGCCAAGATTGATTTAGGATCAACAGTCGAGATTACAAAATAAAACCCTAATTAGGGTTTGTCACAACCAACTCCTTCTCGACCAATGAGAAAATTACATTCGAGGACACTTGTCCTTTTTGCTAAATATAAATCAACAATAAAATAGAAAGTTGGTTCATGTTGATTCAGAACAATTTGATTGGTTGGAAGATGACAAGGCGCCACCTCAACGAACTGGATGTCTTCTTTGGTCACTTTGTTTTTCTTCCACGTGCCTGCTTTCGAATATTTTCCTTGTTGATGACTCTGTCCTTTGTGCTTGTTTCTTCCTAGCTTAGATCTTGGATCTCCTTTGAGATTTTGATTTCTTCTTCTCACCCGTATTGGAAGTCTCACCTTGGAGCAGGTGTCTGGACTTGAAGTTATTTTCTTTCCTAATTGCTTTGAAATTCCTCCTGCTTGAATTGGATTGGTGTTATTCCTTTGGATTTCCTCTCTGAATTATCCCATTTGTGTCAAGAAATTGTCTAAGTAAGAAAATTTGTTTGGAACACCCTTCTTGTCACCATCTGATTCTGATTGGAAGCTTGTTTTTAATTCTTCAGGAGATGAAATCCCTCAAGAAGATGCCTTGATTGCTTCAACAGGTCTGGGATTGTAGATGAAATCCCTTCAAGATGTCTGAATATTCTTTCAAGTGCCTTGAATTTGGAGAAGAATGCCTCTGTGCTTGGAATTTTCTCTGTGAAGTATTTCCCATACTTAGCCAAATTTTGGCTATTTAGTTTCATTTTGTAACTTAGCCAAGATTTTGGCCATATCTATGCTCAAATGAACTTTGCCAATGATTTTATTCATTTCCTCTTTACTTTCCCTCTTTATCCTTCTCCATTCTTCTTGCTTTCTTTCCAACACTTAGTCAATGTTTTTTTTTTAATTTCCCGCCCTAAGGTATCAACACTTAGCCAATTTTCTTATCCTCTCCTTGGGCGAACTTTATCAATACTTAAACATTTTTCTTTCTTAGGCCATGCCGGACTTTGCCTATGTCTGGACATTCCTTGCTGGAAGTAAGTCGGACTTTTTTCTTGCTTGTGACGTCCATCCATTTTGTTAACACTTGGAATTTCTTTATCTTCATGGCAGACTTTGAAACTTTTATTCCATGTTCTCTTTGATGTCCAGGCAATCTTTGAAGTCTTCTTGCCAAGGTCGGACTTTGAAGTTTTCTTTCCAAGCTTGAAGGCGGACTTTCTTCATGTATTTCCACTCCTTGGCAGACTTCCAAAATGTTATGCCTTCTTCCTTTTCAAAGTCAGGTCGGACTTCCAGAACTTTGTGCCATTTTCCATATCTCCAAGGTGGACTTTGTGAATTTGTTTCCAAGGCATGATAGGCTGGGTGGACTCGACAAATTTCTTTCCACGTCCATGGCAGACTCCATGAATATCTTTCCATGTTGCTTTTGGCATGGCGGACTTCCTTATGTATTTGCCATCCATTCTCAAGCTTGGGGCGGACTTTGGAGTTGTCTTTTCCATATCTAGGCCGGAGTTCACAAATTTCTTGCCATATTTCATTGATGTCTAGGCGGATTTCAACATGTGCTTTCCATTACTCCTTTGACACTTAACCATTTTTTTTTTTATAAATTTTTACTCCCATGGTGTCAATACCTAGCCATTTTTGTAGAATTTTCTCTCTCAAGGCATTAATACTTAGCCAAATTTTTAGTTTTCTCCCTCAAAGACGTCCATACTTAGTCAAATTTTGGACCCTCTTGCAAGCTAGGCAAACTTTCTCAACCTTTTTTTCCACTATCTCATGGGTGGGCGGACTTTATCCTAGCCAAGACATGGCATGGTGGACTTTGGGTTAGGCTTGCCATTTCTTTATCTTGGCTGGGGCGGACTTGCTGACTTTTGTGCCATCTTCTATCAAGTCAAGGGCGGACTTTACATGTGCTTGGACGTCCCTCATTTATCTCCACTTGATGGCGGACTTT